>JAZHYW010035892.1:0-11009 GCA_037355805.1 Ixodes ricinus | reverse complement strand
AATCAGAATCAGTTTATTTCGTCTATATGTACTGACGACAGGGGCATGGGCAAAAAGCCAACACCTGTCGGCTTGACTGGGCCCCACCCCGTTTTCTTGGCAGAGGCGGATAAGCAAATTGTAAGAAACTGTAAACAAAATCGTTAATTATATAGCAGAAAGACGAGTAAGAAAAAAAAACATGTAGACGCTTGTAACCGGGAAAAATAACACTGATATCATAAGGCACTACACAAAAATAAGTGAGCTACAAAAACATATCTTTGATGGAACGAGGTGTTAGTGTTTCTATGGTGAAGTTGTTGCTCCTTAGATTGTTCAATATTGATGGGAGGTGGTGTCTCAACATCTGCGTTCCATAGTTTGTTCTGCTGTATGGCACCTTCCAGACATCTTCATTACGAGTAGAATAAAAATTTATACTTTTAGCTAGAACAGCGATCTCTTGAAATAAAGGATTGTTCAGTTTAATGCCCGCTGTGTATCTTAAAATTATTGTGTAGTCATACAGGTTGGTAACTGGAATGATATGCAAAGTCTTAAAAAGGGGCTGTGTATGAGAATCATATGGGGCATTGACGATACTCTGTATGGCGTTTTTCTGAGAGACATGAAGATTGTTTATGTTGGTCAATGTTGTGGTTCCCCAAACCAGATGACAATAATTTAGATGCGAAGAAAATGAGAGTTGTATAAAAGGAGTTTAATTTTACTGGGAGGTCGAAGTGGGACTCGCGGCTGGGACCGCCAGCCGCGAGTCCCACAAGGACTAATGCCGGCCGACATCCCAGCACCATTCAGGGCCGCACCTTGAGTGAGCGGTACGCACAAGAGACACCGTCAACCTACATGGACCAAGAGCACGCCGGGTTATGCGCCCTGTGCCAAGGTGTCCATGATAGTGGAGGACGGTTACATAGTAAACAAATGATTAAAACAGCGCAGAAAACACAATAACAAATAGAGAGGGACACAGACACAGCGCTGTGTCCCTCTTCTATCTTGTCCTTGTGTTGTTTGCGCTGTTTTGATTATTTGTTTGCAATGCACCACCGACTAGCCCAACTCCAAACATTACTGAGGCCGGTTACCTAGACAGGGCGCGCCACGCCGAAAGTCGCCAAATACAATGGGACACTACATCCGCAGAAACTCGGCTACTAACATCCGCCGACGTCGAAGCCGCACGCATCGTCGTGTTGTTATCGTGCCCTGAGAGACTAAGGGCGTCCGACCCGTCAACACCGTTGCTCGACGATCTAAGCCCCGACCAGGTCTGATCCACTCCCAGCAGCAACCCCCCCCCCGCCCCCTCACACACACACACACACACAAAGCCCGGTTCCGATACTCCGCTTTCCGAAAGTTGCAGCCACCACCGGCCCTGGTTATCCGCACGCATCACCGTTCGCCCACTGGCAAGGAAGAAGAGTAGGTGCCAATAGTCTTCTGTTCAGCACCGGCGCCCAGGAGCGTGCCAGTTGAGCACGCCCAACGGAGCCATGAACAGCCGGGGCACTCCTCCAGTAGACCAGAGCTGGGAGGGCTCGAAGTTGGCACGAGCTGCTACTACCCCGAATTCCTCAGCGCAGCTTCAAATATCGACAATTTTATAAACCAGACCATCAGGGCTAATGGTGTTCTAGAGAGCGGGATGACTCGGATTTGCCCGGCCCAAACGAACGAGCGCCGCCATGCTGTCGTCATCAATGCTTCCTCTGCCGTTTATCCGCTTCCACCGCTCAGCACTTATGCCACATCTAAGACCTAGATATGGACTTCCTTTCCAAAGTACTTTAGCATGTGTTCCCGGAACGTGGATTTTTCATTCAGTCCGTGATTCCCGCGTACGTGCCGGCAACAGACAAACAGGGGATATCAAACGCCCTCCCCCAAAAGGGGGAATGTGTGGGAACGAAAATAAGATAATAAAGATGACTGAGAACCGGGTGACGGGCGAGCGCACGGGGCCAGTCGGAGCTTCAGCACTGTGAGAATCGGTAATCATTTCTGAGTCTCCGCAATATATATATACTTTATATATTGAATTATTGCTGGCTTTGCACTTCTGAACACATCTCTACTCGGCATTCTCATAATTCCATGCACTGTGTCACGGTAGCAGAGAGAGGTGCCTCAGCGGCGTCGCCTCGCCACGGAGCAAGGGTATCAAAGGTTCGCTCCCATTTCTTACAAACGCCGTGAGCTCGCGGAGCATGCCAAGAACTCACGGAACCGTGCTTATTAGCGCACACGCTCTCAAGGACGCGAGGTGTGCGACTACGCCCGCGCGAAGTCCTCGAGTCGTGCCACCGCGCCAGACTTGTGCCCGTTACTTGAAAAATGTATTGGATTACAATTACAAATTACCGAGCCTCAAATGTAATAGATTACCGTGACAAATTACTTTCACTAAAAAGTAACGGATTACTTTACTCGTTACGTTACAACTTACTTTCACGTCACTTTTCCCGTACATTTATCAAGAAAACAATTGAAACACTTTTGATGTTTTCAAAAATGTTCGGCAACACTACATTCCAATTCTCATACCATCGCATTACGGTAGTCCTTGTAAAAATAAAATAACGTATTTAAGAGAAAGAGTGTAGGTGCACTCCGTTCACCTGTAAGCTGACAAGGCAGCGAAAGCTGCAGCCACACCCACCATCCCGCTAGCTAACAATCACTGGAAAAGGACCCTGGATTCTGCAGATAATGCTAGCGGTGCGAATGCTCTGTAGCAACGTCTACCTCCGCTAGGAGATTTGGAGGTAAGGAAGCGATCTACGAAAGCTCCTTCCTGTTACTGATTTTTCAAGCGTAAGCGTTACGCCTCAAAGCTGCGCTCTCGTGCCTGTAGCTTCGACGCACAGCCAGCTTATGCATTTTTGAGTGCCATGTTTAGAGCGCATGCTCAGAACGAGCTGACATTAATGGGCTGCTAAAGCCGGCAATCTTGATGATGCGGAATGCACGTCGCGGAAGAACTGTGAAAGCTCGCCGTCAGTACGGGCCACGGTGTAAGATAATACTCTTCAGGTGAGGACAGCGCGCTCCTCGTGCAGTGCAGATAAAGTTCGCTTTTCACTCTCTCTCTCTCTCACTATGGTTTCAAGCGGCGCCGTCGGATGACTCGTCGACCCGTGGGCACGGCAAAGACGGCTCGTGCCGCCTCATGCTCCACACGCGCAGAGCTCCAGCGAGGTTGTCGCTCGTGCAGAAAGACCACGGTGTACCGGGGTGTCATGGCAACGAGATCATTTTTTTCGTTCTCACACCGTTTCGCCGTTTGGCCGCTGGCGACACTGTCAGCCGCGGGCACGGTGGCCACGGAATAATGCAGCCTTTCGGATGCCCGTCGAACGAACACTATCTGATTCCTCGCGCCGCGCGTTCAGCCCCGCCGTGTCCTCACCAGACTTGGAAGTAATCCGTTACAAGGAACGGGATTACTTGTAATTACCAGGCAGCACACAGTATTGTCGCGATATTCGCCTCGGGTCGGGAAAGTCGTGCTAATACTGCCGATATTTCAGTTGTATCGGAAAAGTCGTGCCGTTACCAATTTGATACTGCCAATGTCGACGGAATATCACGTATATCGCGCAGACGGAATCCTGATCTATATGGTACACGAACCCCGTTTTTTTCTGACTATCGTTTCTGAATCGGCAATAACTGCGCAGTATTGGGCATTTTCGGCCGATTCGAAAATGATATTGAAAGAATGCCGGTACCTTTTCGACACTGCCGATGTTCACGGAATATCTGTTATATTACGCCGACGCAATCCTGATATTCATGTTATACAAACCGTTTTTCCCTGAATGGCGCTTCGGAATCGGCAATAACTGTGCAGTATTAGGCATTTTCGGCCGATTCGAAAACGATATTGAAAGAAAATGGCCTCCATTTTCGGCCATAATTTAGGAGATCTCTTTTATTTCAGCGATCAGTTATAGATTTACAACAACAGAAATTTACATACACCGGAAATATGCGAGAGTGGTAAATCACGCACCAATTTGTCTAAACGAAAATTGCTATATTTGATTTCAGACAAGTTAGAACAGGCAATTTAGTTAGTGATGAAAATATGACTGTGACATGTTCGCGTCTTCCTCCCTTCAACTGACGCGCCCCCATGCGGACACGAGAAGAAGGGAGGAACGCGACGTTTTTTCCCTTCTCGAAGCAGACGGGAGAAAGTTTCCGCCTTCCCGCCTCATCTTCTTTCGGTTTCGTTTTTCGAGCACGTCGTGCGCATTGTTTAATAAATATTGTTGTGTTGATTGAGCTTCAGCGGCAGCGAAGGCCGGCTGTAATTACGTCTCCCAGTCCAAACGTGCAGAACATTTCGGTTGCATTGACGTTTTTACCATTAATTTTATCAAACGATCAAACGAAGCCATTGGAAACTGCGCCTGCAGCGCAACGTACACTGGGCTAAGATGGCCACCTCCGGATTGCGGAACGAAGTTTCGACGTTGCCGACATTATGGAAACCGCGGAAACTGCATCCAAAACAGGTAGGTTTTGCAGCCGGGTGCCTGGTGCCTTCTGTGCTGAGTTCGGTTCTGTTTTCCGAAGCCGAGTGCTAACCGGGAATCAACGAGATTTTGTATTTCTGCGTGTCACCATTATAGCAGCAACATCGCGATGACAGTGTTGTGCGTTGTGAACAGAAGACTGGAATTATCGTCGAAGTGACCGTGTGTTAGCATATTAGTGGTGTAACAACAAGATGAGATGACGTAAACTGTAGTGAATGGATGCCCGAAAATTTACGTCCAGTTTACACCGCTGATCGGGCCGTGATCGGAGGGGGCGGGATGTCGCAGGTTGATATTCCATTTAGCATTAAAGAGTTTAAGACGGCTTGAGTGATTACGGTGCAATCGATCGACGTGCGGATAGTCATGTTGGAACGCTGCAGTGGTCTGGCCAATGTGACGGTCGTCTGCGATGTCCTGTTGTCTCCTCTCCGAGAGCGATTGCGCTCTGGGGATAGGACTGACCAGTAAGGAAATATGAGAGAAAGTACAGATATTTACAGTTTGGAATCTTAGCATTAAGGAAGGATGGTAGGTTAAATCGACAAAAAAACGATCCTTTATTTTGCTGTTTAAATATACTACGAGTCCGGAGAAACTGCCCACCAAGTCGCATGCTGGGATGAACTCTACACATCTTTGAGCTCACTAGGACGTAGCTCCGTACACTTAACACCTGCCGCAAGTAGCGGCTTTGATTGCATTCAAGTTGATCAAAAAACGATTTCTCTGCCCGTGAAGCTTCGCTTCCACTTGAGTGAATACCCCCTCTACAAAAATTAATTCCAGCGACAGTTGGAGCCGCACGCGAACAGCACAAAAAAAAATACTGCAATAGATATATTGGCTACGACGTGCCGTACCGCAGAGAAAACATGCCTTGGAATTGCAGTGGAGCTGCTTGATTTGGTGGCTTTCAAATAATTACGTCATGAGCGCTTACTTTTTACTAAGAGATTCATCCCCTGAGCCGTTTAAAATACACTCAGAGGCATGACATTACTGAGAAAAAATCAACAAACTGGAAATATTACTTATTGCTTAAGTGGTCACTGAGAAAATCCGTCCCTTCAAAACAACCAGTATAAAAGGCGGAAACGCAGAGCTCAGGAGTAGTGATCGGGTAAGTGTGCTGTTGTATTATGATGTTCGTATGTGCCGTGTATGTGAATGCGCTCAATGTATATGTTCAGCTGATGCTTGAAGTATCCGTAGTGTATCTACATGTGTGTACAATGAAGGTGGTGCCCTAAGCTGCAAGGTTGCTGAAGCGCCATTGTAGCATGAGCAAATAAAAATATTTTTTGCCACACATGTGGGCGGTATCTAGCGCCGACGCTCCAAGTACTCTATAGATATACGTGCAATATCCGGCGGGTGCTCAGACGACACTGTCAGTACTGGATTGACACAGCGATGTCCGGCGTATGCTCAGCCGACGCTGCTAGTACGCCATAGATATACGCGATGTCCGGCGGGTACTCAGCCGACGCTGGCAGTACTCCAGTGATATTGTGCTGGTACTGCCCCACTTTTGAAACGATATTGTCTAGACATCGTGTGGACGGGAAAAACCGCATATTCGGAGTATTCGCCAAAAATATTGTGTTGATACTCCCCGAATATTCTTGTGCCGCTTGGGTTATTACTTTTCTTGTAATTTAGTAATTAATCCGTTACTTTCTTGAAAATGTAATTTGTAATGTAATCTCATTACTTTTTTCAGTAACGAATTACTGAAATTACTCGTTACAATTCTTTCGTCCCGTCAAAGGGAGAAACAGAGTGGAAGAAGGGCGATGCAACGGCCTTCGCGCTTTTGGCATGGTAACACGAGACTCTGGTGAGGTGCTGGTGAGGGAAAGGAATTCACGGAAAGCACGACAGCCCAGCCAGAGACCGTTTCTCGACTCGTTCGTACGGTCAGCCAGGCTGGGAGGCTCCGACACTCTACAGAAAGGCAACAGGCTTCGACTTCTTGGAAAACGAACAGACTGCTCCGAGCTTACAAAAGAGCAGAAAACGGATGGACCATAAAACCGTGGCGTGGGGTTCGTGTCGAGTGGGACCGTGGACAGAGTGACCGTAGCGCATACGTCCGCTCCCTCCCCCCCCCCCTCCTCTACCCTCCTTCTTCCCTCCCCACTCCTCCGTGCCTTGTTCCCCCAAAACAATTTTTTTTAAACGAAACCGTGCTTTGCTTTTTGGTTTTTCCGCCTATACCACGCTCACCCCGCAAACAGAGAGGCAGCTCTAATGAGACCTCGACCCTGCTCATCCTTGACAGCGCTGTGCAAGCTGAATACTGGCTGGGCCAACCAGCTATGTGGCTTCTTTCACTTGACTTTGCACTAGCGGATGCGTAGGAACAAAAACATGAGGGATGCGATGGCGGCAGTTCATTGGAACAAAGAAAAATCTAGCATCCACCCTGCTGTCAGTTTAAACAGTAACTTTCGATAGCAGGCAATAAGCTGGTCGGGGAACACAACAAAACGGCTTGGGTTCTCGTCAGCGGATCGGGCCTGCGGGAACAGACCGACATTTTAGGGAAAGGAAACATAGCCCGTGTTTTCTGAGAATAAACGGTGACTCACTTGGACACTGGAGTTGTGAAGCCGCCTGTAAACGCGTGAAAGACATGGAAGCGTGCTGTTCACTGAAAATTGACCTTCTTTTTAATAATTTCTAGACGGGAAAGTCAGTTCAGCTGAGAGATTGTGCATTAATATTTCGTGTGACGTCTTGGTTCTGATAAGTTTGGTGATCAAGAAAGAAGATCAAGTGGGTCATTCGGTCGGATAACAACCTTCATCAAGGAGGAGTCTTTGAGATGTACCTAGACGCAAGTACCGCATCTTGGTCTCACAGCCAGTCCGTTCTAGTAGGTAAACTAGCCCCTATTTGGGCAACATGCAGCAAAACATAGAAAAACCATATCTTCAGGGAAATCGTGTTTTGAAGCTCGCCGACGCCAAACTCGGATTAATTCGAATGGTGTGCGTGCCTCCATCGCACAACTGCATTCGTCGCATGTTCATGGGATTCAGTTCTGTCCCGGTTGGACAGCGCAATGCTCGTTTATCTTGAGCACCTGTTTAAGTTCTTTAGAACTTTACAGATTCGTTCTCCTAAAATTATTAACCTAAAATATTGGAAAGAAAGTAATGAATATGTTTATTTTTGTTTTCATTTTGATGGGGCCCAAAATTTTCACCTTCAAACACGCAGTATATAGTGTGTATTTTTCGTGTTCCTTTGGAGTAACGCAAAAGTAATCGAGTAAAGTAACGAAGTAATTAATCGATTACTTCTTGCGGGGAGTAATTTGTAACGGTAATCCATTACTTTTTAGGCCAAGTAATTGTAACTGTAATTAATTACTTTTTTGAAGTAACGGGCACAAGTCTGGTCCTCACCTAAAGAGTGTCTTACACCGTGGTACGGGCTCAGCAGTGGTGCACAAAGCCAGGCAGCCAGTGAATACTCCGGCCAGGTATTTCGATGGCGCCCTTTTTTGAGTTCCCTCTTGTGACGTCAGCACCTGTGAAGAACAAGTCTGACGGCGTTCGTCATGAGCATGGTGGAAGCTTGTAATCATTGCGCTCAGAAACCGACACTGCCTTACACCGCCAAAATTGAAGTTCTCTCCATTCCTCTCATTTCCGTCAAAAGGAACCCTTTGCTGAAGTCATAGTCAGCATTCGGCAAATAGTAGAAAACTGACCACAGCGACGCTTTCGGATCGCGCAGCGTCGCTGCAGTACTGAAAGTGCACTAGCGCGAGCGCTCGTTTTTGAGCTTTAATCGAGTGGTTGGTCCGAGACTGATATTGCCACAGTTTCGTATAATGTTCACATTTTTAAAGAGTAACGAGTAATTAAAGTAATCCGTTACCAAAATTTTGTAACGGAATTACATTACAAATTACTGCCGCAAAAAAGTAACGTGGCAAATTACAAAATTACTTGAAAGCGCAACGAATTACAAGTAATCTCGTTACTTGTAAGGCATCACTTCCTGAGTCTGCACCGCGCCTGTGCGCGGAGTCCCCAACTTGATGGTGCCCTGCTAGAAGCTCGAGGGAAATTTCCGTCCCTTTCTGTCCCTGTTTCTACACCTCCTTTTCTTCCACCCTGCTCTGTGGGTTCTTATAAGGAGTTCTCCAATAACGTGTACTAACCCTTGCTACTACACTCTAAAAAAAGGGAGTAGTACTTCCTCCCTTAAAGGAGGAACTCGCGTGTCCAATATGCCCCACTTCCAAGGGAGGAAATTTCTCCTACAAAACTGGGGAGGAAATTTCTCCCTTAAGAAGGGGAGGAATCGCCAAGCCACCTATTTTTGCTTGGGGAGAGAAAGTTCGTCCCCTAGAAGGGAGGAAAATTGTCACCTTGGTTCTCTCAAAAGAGGAAACTTTCTCCGCACGTGTAATTGATAGAGCTTCCACCAGATGGCGCTCAAAACGGCAAAAAAAAAAAAAATTCGGAGACGCGCTAGCTTGTTTTTAAGCTCCCCAGACCTTTTAACGCTGCATGGTAGATACACATACATCACTGAACACCCATAATACACGAAACACAATCACAACGCCACCCCCACACAACAGCACAACAGCACAACGCAGTGACACTGACCCCCACACCTCCCTACGAACGGCAAATTCGCACTCTCTCTATATATGGCAGCCTTATTTTTGAATCCGACTTTTTCCGGTGACTGCTATCCTTTGTCGGCATAAACACGGAGAGGTGGAGTAAATATTACTCGTACTTAATACATTATTTGAAATGTCTCCGGAATAGCCCCCACCCTCAATTCAACACCCTTGAACAAAGCAAATGTAGATCATTAAGCTAATTAACTAAAATTAAATAATTATATTCTTCATGCAAGTTTGATGAACTCGCGTTGGCAATGCAGTGTTTAAGTGCAGTACACTGGTGCTGAATATTGCAAAGAAGCTATTGTTTCGATTGTAGTGTTGAGTGCCAGTATAATTTATTTACAGTTTTGGTGTGGGGTAATGAATCATTTTAGCGGCTGCACAAGTTATTTCACCGGATTTGTCGAAGAAACAATATTACTGGTTTTAACACCACTGCAGCCGCGCTCGCTCGCGCGACACGAGAGGAAACCGCGCGTAAATAAACAAGTAAACAGCATAAAAAATGCGACGTATTCTTTTATTGCGCGTTATTTGATATGTAGCAGGAGATGCAGCGCAGCGCAAACTAAAAGCAGCGGTGAACCGTCGGCTGTGGTGAATCATCCCTTCCTTCAAGCCCGCGGACCGCCCTCCTTCCCCACTTCGCCCCGCAACCTGAATGGAATGTCTATACGACCCTTTCTTCCAAGTGGACTCTTCCGAATGTATAGTTGACCTTGCTTTCCGGATCCGTTGCTTCGGTCCTTCGCCGAATCGTCATTTCAGTGTCATTTCTTTGTGCGGGGCTATGGTTTTTCAAAAACGCGTGTAGGCCACGCGTGCCGGTTGTGGCCTCGATGTCGACGGACCGCTAACGTGTGTCGGACGTAGTTGCTCGTCGCAACGCAGTGCCTTTTTCCATCGACGGGATATGATGTTCTGCTGGACACAGAACCGGAAATAAACGCCGCACGGATTATCTTTCGCTGTATGGTACGTACGCTTTATCTCCATAGAGTGCGTTTCTCGCGTGGAGGTGAGGGGGTAGGAACGGGGAGACGGGTCGACTCAAACAGAGCAGCAACCTAACAGTTACGTAATCACGCAAAAAAAAACAAGAATCAGGACGATTTATTTCTCGTGCGCTTTATTTGTCATTGAAGAAGTAGGCAGGCGAGCTGGGTTAAGGATATATTACTATGTCGACTTGTCTTGCAGCAAGTAACGCGACAAAAGTGGTTGCCGTATGCGTTTGAAGCATAAATCGCCACCTGTGCTTATCACAGCAAAAAAGCCATCCACCATGAACAAGCGCGCGATTCGAAGCGGCGTATACGGTGCGATTCTCCCGAGACACGCCGCGCTACGCGCCCGCTTTTTTGTTAAATCCAGGTACTCGCTGGCCTCCGCAGCTTCGCTTTTCTCTCCTCTAAATCGCGCATGGGCAGTAGTGGGGATTCGTTGTAGGTGACGGCAACCTGCTGCCATGTCACCGTTATTGAACATGTCCGCGGCGGCAGTGCGGTGGTCTGGACCACCGCTGCCGCTGCGAACATAGAGGAGGAATTGTCCTTTACGGTTGCAGCACTAGTGGTTGCTTCAATCGGCGAAAAGGAGGAACGGGGGCAATTTCTTCCCTTCCGTTGGCGACAGGGTGTGAAACATCGTTTTTTCCTCCATTCTCCCTTTAGAGGTAGGACTTTCAGTAGTTGTTGAATAGGCATATATAAATAAAAATGACCTGTTGTAAAACATGAGAAACCAGAATGCTGTCTCCGGCGGCTTTTGGTTTCTTCTTTGCTCAT
>JAZHYW010035890.1:0-20545 GCA_037355805.1 Ixodes ricinus | reverse complement strand
TATATATACACTTGTGCACGTTACTAAAAAGTAAGGAAATATTTACAATTACACAAGGCTAAATTGTAACTAATTACAGTTAAAATTACACTTCCATAAAAGTAAATGCCCGTTGCCACAAAAAGTAATTCTCTACTTTCGCGGCGTCAATTTCTACCTTACAGTACCAGTGTAAGACACGAAACACAAGAGTGTTACGGAAGCGTTTATTGTCGCCGCCAGTCACATTTTTGTGACCTTGAGCAACAGCTGCGGCTCTCAAATGTCTCGACGGACTTCTTGCTTGCGTGCTTCCTAAAAAAAAAGAAAAAAGAAAAAGAAAAGAGTTTTTTTTTTTTTTTATGAAAGTGCAAAGCTTTCGTTGTTACAGCCGGAGTTTGACGCTGTTAGAATCGCAAAGATATAGAAATTGTAATACAGATAATTAAACCTCGAATCAGATCAATGTATGGGAATATATTATATAAACGTATTTCAGCCGGCAAGTATCGCTAAACAGTGGAATAGCAAATTAGCAAGACGCGGTAATTACACATAACAATTAAATTAGAGATTATGTTTTTAAACGTTGACATCTGCCCAGCGCTGCGAAATGGCGGCACATGCTCAGAGGCACGCTATCTCGGGTCCAACGTCAGCCGGCAGATGTCGCACGCGTAGTCTGGAGCGCGCTGCTTCCGCGTTCTAGACAAGTTTGATGCTGAGTGCAGATGTATTATCTTTGTTTATGAGCTTTAGATGCACGAGAATACGGAGGATGTTTCTCGAAACGCGGGTCAAATCGTTCCTGCGAAAAGTAAGCACCGCACTGAAAAAGGCTGATGTCGTAATGATATCTGCCAAAAGGTATAGTGCGCCTCAAACTTAACGCCGCCACGGCATTTGCCGTTTCTCACAGTCCCAGTGGCGGCCGATTGAACTACCTCATTTAGTGGGTTACGTACATAAACCACTAAATCAGTAATTTTCAAAAAAAGAAACCTTGAGTGCGTGAGAAGCGTAGTAGTGCGCTAAAGTTACCACATGTGGAGCAGGCACAAGGCTAGCGGTTGCGGTAAGACGCCCGCGCCAATTTTTCCGCCTCTTTGAGAGCTTCAGCCTTGTACCTGCTCCACGTGTGGTAACTTTAGCCACTACTACGCTTCTCACGCGTTTAAGGTTTTTTTTGAAAATTACTGATTTAGTGGCTTTCGATGACGCTCGAAAAGTTTCTAATTGGAACTATATGTCTATTTTACCTAACTAAAAATTAATTAGTACATTTTAGTTAATTAGCGAACTAATTGGTAAGTATCGCGCATTTCTCTCCTCCCCATGGGAACGTGGCTGCACAGTATGTGTATTGAGAGTGAGGAAAGATTGAAAAGTGTAGCCGTAGTAATAATTACAAAAAGTGAGAGAGAGGGTTGTTCAAATTTTTGAATAAAGTCAAGGAAAGAGAAAGGGAACGAGAGCTGGCGAAAAATTGAGCCAGGAGCGGGGTTCGAACCCGCAACCTTCGCCTATCCGGAGCGACGCCTTAACTGATCAGACCATCCCGGGCACTTTTTTTATTTTTTATTTATTTCATGGTAGTTACAGCAACATTCATGTCATTCTAAAAGCGCTCTACAGCTCTTTTGCACAGCGTATTAGAAATCACGAATTTTGAGTGATTTTAATATACTAGTCCACTCCGGTTCAGGTTCATAGTTCAAATACACGCTCTAAACTTGTTTTACAAGGTTGAAAAAATATATCCGCATTTCCTTTGAATCGGGGTCAGCATGTCGAACAGCCATACGTGATCTCCAAATGCTGCACAAACCTAACAACATAATCATGTCATAAGGATCGTCATTATCATTATCCACACTAAGGGAACGTATCCCTGTTGGGGTTACAGCTAGTTTTTTTCATTAAAGTGCGCTGGAGCACATCCAAAAAAATACCGCGTCCCAACAAAAAATAAACACATGTTCAGTAGTCTGAGGTTTCTTACATAGAAAGCAATTTACCGACCATAGCACATAAATTCCTCTTTCTTTAAGCCAAACCTTAACTGGCAAGGTATTAGTGTGTAATTTATAAAAGAAAGCCTTCACAGCCGCGGGAATACGCATCCTTTTTACACGTCTAAGCACACCGTGGGCACCTTTGGACAAACCTCGGTACAAGGGCATCGGGAAAACATTCGCAACTAAATCGCCGTAGAGCATTTTCTTACTGACATCACAAAGGTAACTCAAAGAAAAACGTACTGTCAAAAACCCCATCGTGTCAACAACCTCTTTCAGAAAACCAACGATTTTTGTTGGCTCGCAGCCATGAGAAGAAACAAGAAAAGATGGTAAATGTGGTGACACCTTTGTTTGAATCAGCGTGAGAATAAACGGGTGCTCTTGGTTTCTCAAAAAAAAAAAAAAAAAGGAAGAAGCGTGACACAAGCTGACTTGACAAAAAGGTGGGAAAGCCCTACACCACCGTAACAAATTTGATGAAAAAGATTGTCTCGTTTCATGGGCCCATATTTCGAGCTCCAAATAAACGTGGCGAAAATTCAATGCAATTTTGTAACATTAGTTCACGTACAATGGATGACCTCAAGAACATACCAGAGCTTCGCAATAAGAAAAACGTTACCAACCGTCGCTCGGGCAAAAATGGACAGCTCACGTTGCTTTCAACGAGAAGCACACCTGTGGTTTCACCGGACTCGATTTTTGACCAGATCTCCTGCTGTATTGTTACCAGCTGTATTGTTGACCAGCTGTATTGTTAGTTTGGAATTCGCTTAACTTTATAGACGCCAGCCTCTTGCTGAATTAAGGCCCATGCTAGCTGCGAGTTTCGATATTGACGCAGCACGTCATTCCAGCTTGCAAATGTCGGAAAGTTCTAGGTTATCTGGGAACCACGCCTGTGGTTCCCTAGAGTGAAAGTGCAGGGTTCGAGATCCGAATCTGTTCCTATATGAAGGATTTTCAGTTGGGCACGTCGCTCGTAGCTTCAATTGCCTATCGACGTGAAGTTCCAATATTTATTCTACCGCATCGCTCTGCTATTGCTGAAAAACGTTAAAAAAACACTCGAAAAACCAAAAAAAACTGAAAACGTGGTAAAAAAAATATTACTCCGGAATTGAGCTGGATTGCACCAACTTCCAGGAAACGCCTTCACTTCTTTCTTTTTATCTCTTTTCTTTTAAACATTTGGTTCACCGTTTCCATCGGCAGGGTGATGCAACTGCGGCGAAACATTCCGAGCCGGAGGAGTCAGGAGGCTAAAAAAAGGGAGCGCCTTTCCGCGTGCCGATTGACGCTTCCAGGCGTTCCAGGGTCACGTTGGCTGCGAGATGGCTGCTGACGGGCCTCAATGGACAAGTGCTCAGCCGGCCGACAGAGCGAAGGCCGATTCCATTCACGCCAGCCTTGTATGTGACGCGTTACAAGTTTTACTTGTAACTCGTTGCTTTCTTTTTCTTTTTTTTTACTCTTAAAGGAGCTCTGCAATGACTTTTTTACTGGTTTTTGATTTGCACCGAACCTGAGAGCACTGAACGTAGTAACCTAATGAAACTTTTCTTTTCCCGAATTTCACTTCATTTTAAAAGTTATACGCCAATTAAAATTACAAAAACAAGCAAAAAATAACCTCCCTCATGACGTCCTTGGTTGCTTGAGTGGCCGTGAACTAGAGGAGGGGTAGTGAGCTCAGCGAGCGCTCACGGCTGCCGCACTCCGTGGCGACGGCTCGAGAGGGCGCCACTAAAGCATGTTCTGGATAGGCTGTATGCAGCGGGCTGCCAGAGCGGCTCTCATTGCATTTGCTGCGCGATTAAACACTAATTCGGCATGACACTTCATTGGCCACAGACGAGAGCAAACACGGTGTAAAGATCAGTTCAGAATGGGAGCCACTTCGCGCTGCCATACCGCGAAACGGCCAAACCAAAAGACAAAGCTGTTAGCCGAAGGCCTTCGGAACGCTCGGAGCCGGTCGGATCCTCCAGTCGATACGACCGCAGCGCCGCCGCGTACATCCGGGACCTTTTCGTGTCGGCGCCTGATCCCACTACTCCTTTTCTAGTATGCGCAGCCTTTTCCACCGATTGGTGGCGGGTTTGTCGACGGGTCATTTCTTGTTTCCGTACTTTATAAACTGCATTTGTTTCTTTTCTGATCTAAAATACTGAACAAAAACTACTTTTATAAATAATTAAAACGTTTCGCGCCAGATATATTTTGTATTTCGACTAAAAAGAAGCTTTTAGCGGTTCTGACCAGTAGTAAGCCCGGGACCAAAGACGTCACATATCGCGCGCTTTCGGTACCGCGGGTCGCCCCCGTCGGTAGAGGAGGTTTCCGCGTCGTCCGGTTAAAAAATGATGCACTTATATTTAGTTACTCTCTCCGTGCCCGCTGGCTTGCCCGAACCCCAAGAGATGTGGAAACCGCAAAAAAGGTAGACGCTTAAATATGATTGCAGGGCCCCTTTAAGCATAACCTCTCTGGTACTTTTTGCGAACAAAAACGAATAATTAAATCTTTTGACCGAGTAACGAGCAGACTTTTACGTAACGCGTTACTAGCAATGAGTTACTTCTACCTCGTTACTTCTTTCGGCAATAAGTTACCTATTTCGTTACTTTTTTTTAACACAGGAACGAGTAACGTATTTAGGTACATTTAAGGCCAAGTAACGAGTGACGGTATTTCATTACTTTTGAGAAGTAACGCGTACAGCCTCGTTTTAATTCTAACCTGAGTATGCGTCTACCTCAACAAAGGCAGATTAGCAACCCGAAAAACAACTAACCAGTGTAACAGTATAACAAGGTTTATCGCACAACACGTCAGTCGAACTCTAGAGCTAGGAATGCCCTTCACCCAGAGAACACAAAAATGTTCGTTAGTTGAACCTTATAGAATCGTGTGCAGACCGAACGCAAACACGGAGGTTACCAGCGCAGGAAGGCGCAGAACCCATTCTTAACTTCGAACATTAGAAGCAGAGAGAATCGCAACCAGAATTTTCTGACGCTGATGGGGATTTCAATCGGAGGTTATTAATGTATAAAACTTTGTAAGCGGCATGTCAACCTTGCCAAATTATAAATCTCGAAGAACTTTCTTGAGCCAAGTCGCGTTGTTTTTAAGCGGACACCGGTTATTGTTAGACGCCGGGTGGTTAGTTCAAGCTCTGGAAAAAGAAGTATGTTCTTTTTTGGTTGAGCAGGGTTCTTGTTCGAAAAATCTTTCAGTTACGCAGTTATACGCCTTCCAAGCGCTTATCACCCAGGCAAAAAGTGCCGAGTCACTCGGCTGTAAACATATGCGTGGCAAATCGTCGAAGAAAAATACTACGGATTCTCGGAAAGCGCTCCACAGTCCACTGGAAAAAGACGGCAGCGGGCAGAAGGCGATAATAGGAGTTGCCTTTTAAAACTAGAGGATGCAATTTTCCGATTTCATTTTTATGTGTTTCCTTTCAAAGCTGTTCCAGAAGTGTCTCAGTTTGTTTGTCTCTCTGTCCGTGTATTTCGCCGCTAAATTGAGTGGAAAAATGGACGTCACGTGCCAACATGACATCACGTGGCGCTATGACTTGACACTGACGTCACGTCACGTGACCACTTCACGTGATGCCCGGTCACGTGTCATGGTATACCACGAGACGTTAATTTATCCAGTAAATTTTGGATTGAAATGTATAAACAATATTCCACACTGGAAATAACTGTACTGACTTCCAAAAAATTTAAACAACCACACTCTTAATACCACATTACATTAATTATAACGCTCAAGAAAAAAAATCTCTCTCAATTGTTTTATTTAATTTAGTTTTTAAAAGTTATAAATCATATAGTTTGGATATCGAGGCGTTTAGTAATTCGAGGTGGTAACTTAAATGTCTGCCTAAACTTTCAGGAAAACTGCTATCTTGCAAATGGGACCCTAAGATGAAAAATTGTATAGTGCGTATAAATTTGACGATGATCTGTTGCAACACTTTGCACAAAATTGCATGGGCTAATGTTAGGAACTATAGCTGAATGTGAGAGCTGTGGCTTAAATATTTATTAATTCATCGATTAACCAAATGAATTTACACCTCGCATAAATCTCATTTACTTTTGTTTTTATTATTATGAAATATAAAAAAATGAGAAGTTGCATATTAAAGCTGAGGTCACAGTTGTTACCCGGTCGTTAAAGACAAACAAATCTGAGTTGTTTATAGTTCGGTTGTACTACAAGTGCGAGTTTCCATGGAAGAAACGTACTGCCGAACCATTTACGAAGTCCCTACGACTGAAGCACAAGCTGCAGTGTCTGGCGTTCATCTTTTCTTTTAGTGATTGTTTCATGACCCCTTCTAGGTCGAATACCAATGAAACGTAAACTATGGTCATCTCGTAGTGTCTAGCCGAGCTCCGCATTCCACGTGTGCGACCAAAATATTTCTGTACTCCATAATCTGCATTTACTCCGCGAATCAACGAAATGGGCGCTCGTACGCTCATCGATTTATTCTCTCTCTCTATATATATTATATTGCAACGAATAAGAGCGCATAGATAACAAAGAAAAATGGATCAACGTTAAGGACTGTTTTGTTCCCCTTCAACCGACGCCGCCGCGTACTGTCGTTCAAGGACCACGGTCTATTCAAATAACGCGGTACGGGTTTCCGGTCTGCTGCAGAAGACAAACAGCCCCGCTTTGTTCGAGTGTTTCCCTTTCGGAACTGTTCGCGTGTTCGACCCAAACGCTCTTGTATTCTAGTACGCGTATCCAGAATGTTTGTAGCCCTCAAAGCACGAAAAACGATAAAAATTGGGCGAGTAGTAAGATATAAGTGCGCGTCTTGACAAAAAACAAAACAAAAAAAAAACATACGAGACTATTACGGAAAAAACAAAAAGCAACACCCCGCGTGATCGATATAAGCAAAATGCATACACAGGCAAAATGATATAAAGCTACTATGCGCATGGACTTTCTTCGAATGTTTTGACGTTATATGTGCACTCGCAAAAGATTCTTGGAGTTGTGCATTGTCCCTAGATGCAGTCTTTAGCCCTGCAGCTGTTGGTTTTTTTGTTTAACCGATGCAGCCAATGAGAACAGCCGGAGGTAAAGCCGCAGTAACACTGTTTATACATAAAATACAAAAAAAAACATGATGTTCTCGTGGACACAATGACAGCAGTATTTTTTGCAGCCACGCATGAGCCAGGTCCGAAGCGAGCTTGCTTCATACAGACGTAAGCTTTTAACATGCCTGCAGACGGTTGTTGTATGAACAATGTGACAGTCATACGATTAAGGTACGCCACAGACAGTGTCTGGAGACTGTTTTAGAGCGCAGCTCTTTGCCGCCCGTTTCCGGCTTGAGCGGCGTCGGCGTCGCCGTCGCCGTCGACGTAACCGCGTGAAGCATTATGGGACGGTTGCCATGATGACGTAACACGTGACGTCACGTCTAGCGTCACGAAGGTCACCAGTGGTGCCCTAGATGACGTCACCACGCGGTGCATTATGGGTAAATTTCACCGCTCAACCTAGCGGAAAAATTTCCCCACTAAATTTAGCGGAAAAAATTCCCCGCTATATTTAGCGTAAAAACTTTCCCACTAAATTTAGCGAAAAATTTTTCCTCAAAATTTAGCGGAAAAAAATTCCCGCTAAAATTAGTGGAAAATTTTCCCCACTTAACTTAGCGGGAAAGATTTCCCCGCAAAATGCAGCTTAAATTTTCCCGGCTATATTTAGCAGTAAAATTTTCCCCTGAATGGGAAGTGAGCAGGAGAGGAGGAGGGGAAGATACGGATGTGGAGGAAGGGCATACCCTCCTCTCCGTACCCTCCCCTCCTCCTCCTCAAAAGCTGCGCTCTAATTCGGGGTTACAGGGGATTGTAAACGTCTTGCATTTTTTGTATAATGCATTAGCAGTGTTACCGCACCTTAATGGTTATGGTGTATCAGCTAGGAGCAAAAATGAGTTCATCTAATTTCTGCCGAAACTGCATGACTACTGAACAGGGTGGATAATAAAAATGTATGTGATTTAAATCGTCATTTAAGTCACCAGTTTTATAATGATGATTTCAATCAAATCTCCCGCAAAACGATCCCGAAATTATGCTGTATTTAGCGTTTGTCTATCATTTGATGCTTTTTGTGTGCATTTGTCTTCTATTATATCAAGAAAGATTTATATAAGGCTAAACAGGCCCAAAAAGAAGTGCTCTTTTGAACAAATCGGAGCGTAGAGCTTGATTTCTTCCGATTTGTTCGTCCGTTGCGTGCCATCCTCCTGCAACAAAATTAGGATGCAAAAGAAACAAAAACTAAAAAAGTATTGTCTTAATTGCAAGGATTCAGAACGAGAAAAAAAATCGTTTTTCTAGCCAAAAACAAAATAGGCTGTTTTTTCATAGTATAGCGAGAATTACGTCAAAACAATTGCTAAATACACTGCACATTTACAATATTTATTTCTCCCGCATCGTTATCAGAGATAAGACGATCAATCAATCTGCTATGCAGAAAAATACATGTAGTCGTAAAGAATCACTATTTTTCAATAAATCTGATTTAAATAAAATAAATCTGATCTAAAAAAACGACTAAATAAATTTAAACAAAAACATCTTTTTGTGTGTTATTGCAGCATGATGCCGATTGACACGTCTCGTCGGTTGTACCAATAAATTAAAAACTCGCGATTGGCGTTTTGACTACATTGGGGAGCAGTCTATGCTCCGGAACATATGAGTTACGTTAGTAAAAAAAGATAGTAAGGAATTACATTTACATTTACCAGTGGCTATATTGTAGCTAACTATACAGTTACAATTACACTTCCATAAAAATGCCCGTTACCTCAAAAGTTATCTGTTACTTTCGCGGAATTACTTCAAAATAAACCTGTACGTAACGCGTTGCAAGTAGCGAGTTACTTCTATTTAGTTACTTTCTTTTGGTAACGAGTTACGTATGCAGTTACTTTATAGAAAATGAACGAGTAACGTAATTACTTACTTTTAAGACAAAGTAACGAGTAACGGTATTTCGTCTCTTCTACGTCTAAAAAACCTGGTTTTAATTCCAATCAGAGTATGCGTTTATTGACACAAAGGCAGCAGGTCACGCCGAAAAACACCTAAACAGCATGACAGTATAGCAACTTTTATCGCTGAACACGTCTGTCGATTTTGTCGAATTCTACAGCATGGACAGTCCTAAACCCGAGAACACAATATTGTTCGTTGGGTGAAACTTTCTGAAATCGTGTACACACCGAATGTAAACTCAGAGGTTGCCCACGCGGGAAGGCACAGAGCCCATTGTCAACTTCGAACTTTCAAAGTAGAGAAAACAAGAAAGAGACTGAGAGAGAGAGGGGAATCCCAGATCCACCAGCTCTCCCTGAGGAACAACATTGCCGTTCCTTCGATCGCGTCAGTAGAACGAGTGTTCAGCGTCACCGCAGATGTATTCTTAATGAAGCGGGGAAACATAACCGATGAAAACTTCGAGAGACAGCTATTAATTAAGTGCAACGACTACTGAAAAGAAAACAATAAACCACTAAACAAAAGCAGGTGTGTGTTTGGTTGTCAAGTAACGAGTGGCGGTATTTGGTTAGTTTTAGAGCGCAGCTCTTAGGCGCTCGTTTCCGGATTGAGCGGCGTCAACGTCGGCGTCGCCGTTGGTGTAACCCTCGTGAGGGTTACGAGGGTTACCCTTCGTAGGATCACGAGGGTTACCCTCGTAACCCTCGTGAGAGTGACCCCGTAACCCTCGTAACCCTCACGAGGGATACGAGGGCTAGTTGCCCTCAAAAGGGTTACCCTCACAAGGTACACGAGGGTTACCATCACGAGGGTCACGAAGGTTATGAGAGTTACCCTCACGAAAGTTTCTAGTAGGGTTACCCTCACGAGGGTTACCCTCACGAGGGTCATGAGGGTTACCCCCTGAGGTGACGTGATCCCCCTGAGGTCACGTGACCCCCTGAGGTCACGTGACACGTGACTCCCCTGAGGTCACGTGACCTCAGGGAGTCGCCTATCCCACAGTACCCTTCCACACTATCCCTCAGTACCCTCCCATCCTCCACATTAAGAGCTGCGCTCTAATCCGACGTTACAGGGAGTTGTAAACGGCTTTCATTTTTTGGGGTAACGTGTACATGTCTTCTTTAAACCCAACTGTCTAAGCACAAAAGACAAGTGTTATGAAGCGTTTATTGTTGCCGCCACTCACGTTTTTCTGATCCTGAGCAACATCTGGCTCTCAATTTTCAAAAGTCTCCTAGTACATCTTGCCTCTTTTCTGGGTGTAGATTTGGTCCCCCACGCTCAACAAGTTTTCAATCTACCGCTTTTCCAAATAGGTGCTGCCACCTGAACGCGCCACTGGGTTCGAGAGTGAGTGGCTAGAAAACCACGCGCTCGCAAGGCCTACCGCTGGATCCTGTTGGCTCATTGAGACGCTTTGACTTAAATACGGCTATCCCAAACTTCGCTTTTGCTCCCAGTGTGGCTTAATTTACTAAATGAAGTTCATACAAAGAAGGCATACTATTACCTTAGACAGGAGGAAGCAAAGAGAGAGCGAAGGGACTAAAAGGACAGGTGCGCACAGATTCGCTGCACCAGCTCGTGCTCACATTGACCTTTTTTTTTCGCTTTAAAATGAAACGTTTTTATTTCGGGAGTTTGGCTAATATCGTTGCACGGAGAGTGCGGTTTTTGTTTCAGTCTGCTTCCTCCTTCGTTGTGGACGAGCAAGCTGACAAGTGGCAATAAAAAAACAACCATGCCACCAAAACAAAAAATATTAAGGTGAGGTTTTAGATGACGTGAAGCAATTCTTTGAACATCTGAAGAATGCTATACCTTGTGTTTTGTAAGTGCAGGTGACAGCGCTACTCCGGTGGAACCTACCCTTTAAAACAAGAAAAACATGATTTTTGTTTTGTCAATATTTAAAATCCCTGCTTTTTTTCCTTCGTGACTCAATAAAAAAATGTAACGGATTACAATCATTCCCATACATAAAAAATAAGGAAATTACATCACAATTACTTCTTGAAATATCAACTTATTCCGTTACAAAATCGCTGATGACTGTAAGCAATTACAAGTAATTTCGTTACTTGTAACGGATTACGTACATGTCTGCATCTGAGTCTCTAAAAAGTAAGAAAAAAAAACAAGCAAACCAGTTACACTAAAAAGAAAATTGTGTTGCTTGTATGACTAGGCAGCCTTGATGCTATATTTGCCTCACCGGGGGACTTGTCTCTTAGCAGTAGATGAGAAATTTTGCCAGAGGAGTACAACCGCTAACCTGGGGTCTTTAACGTGCACCACGTAGTAGTAATTACACGAACGCGTGCCGCTACGAAACTCATATACAGATCAAAACGAGCAGGGGGTGAGGATCGAACCCAGGAGGTTCTGCAGCGCAAGCTTTCGCTCCACGCTCCCAGCTGAATTACACTCAAACTCGGCAGAGCTCCAAATCGTATAAGTTTCACTTTTAAGCGCAGAGCCCAGTGGAGGCACGGCCCATTTTTATACCCGCGCCGTCAACACTTGCTCACTCGCTCCTTCCGTTCTCCCACGCACTACTCGCCCATTAACTCAAATAAAGGAAAAAAACACGGAGAGAGGGGGTGCGAGGGAGAAAATAAAGCAGTTACGGAATCTCATCATCGTTTGTGATCCCTTCGAGAGGGGACCGTCGTTACTCAGCAAAAGTCACGGCCATCCCCCGAGACCGAACCCCACCCACGGTCCGCGGTGGGTCACCCTCTCGCATCCTTCTCCTATTGGCGCCAATAAACTTTATCATCTCTGGCGATCGCGCAGTCGATGGCGGCCGGGGACTCCCACAAAGCAAAGAACTGCTGCAGCAGCGGCGCTCGAGGGAAGCTCGCGTGCCCCAAGATATATAATACGCGCATCGGCTTCCTGCCGTGTCCCGATAAGACCGACCCTCGGCTAGGACCCGCCACAAAGCCCGCGGCGGCACGTGGCGATTCGCTGTTTTGTCAATCTGAGAGCCGCCTCGGCAGGCCCGCCACCCCGCCGGAACGTGGCCGTAACTCCCTACGGCAGAATATTTATGATATACACACAGTGTGTCCCCCCAAAAAGACGTAGTGTTATTTATTTATTTTTTATTACCGGAAAAATAATTTACGCATCACCGATCGCGCATTTTTCGCCAAAATGCAACGCTAGTGGTTCGAACCAGATGCCAAAGTTTCAGAACCGTTATCTTATTCAAAAGTTACATCTAAGTTATATTCTTAAGTTATCTTCTGAAAATTTTCAATGGGAAAATTTGGCCCGTTCTTGGTAACTGGTGCCATTCGAGGGCTCAGTCGGCCCCCATTTTTCCCTTAGGAAAGAAAATCACTTATTACTTCTGAATAAGATAACGGTTACTTCTGGAATTTTGGGCGGAGAATGAGCGTCAGCTCAACCTTCACTCAGGTTGAGCTAGCTTGTCTTCGTTTTATGGGCTTTGCCGCACGACGTCGGCTCCAACGACACGTTTTAGACCCGACAAAGGCTGTACAGCGGTGCTGCTCTATATCGTAGGGTATAGAAAGTCAAGCTGCCCCCAGCCTAGTTTGTTCTATATTTGAGTTTTCTTGCCGTTACTTCATAAGACCCCCCCCCCCCCACCCCCACCTCCTCAAATCTCCTTTTACGGGCCATTAGCTCACGAAGGACTTTCGCTGGACGCCACTGCTACCGGCAGTTGAGAACTGTATGCACAGAACATTACCATGAAGCGGACGTTTATATAGTTCAACTACTCTACTCAAGTTACTGTAGTTTAACTACTTTTCTGAGTAGTTTAGTAACGTCCAATGCCATTTTGATTTGGGTAATTAGTAGCTTACTTGAATTACTTTTTCCGAGCAACTTTTACTCAAATTCCAAATTACTTTAGAATTTTAGTGGTAGGTTTGATTATTGACAAACGTTCCTGCACAAAAAAGAAATATGTCGGAAGATCAGCTGATATTTACAAAAATGGGGAAGTAAGTGACGTAGACATGGGGAGAGAGGAAGGGAGGGTAGTAGTTTGAACGGTCCGAAACTCCCTGAAATTTACAGGGGCACCCAACTGCAGCAATCCTGCTGCGAGGCGCGGGGAGTAAACAGACACGTCGCAGGTGAGGCCGAGTAACTGCGGGATTAGCGCCGGAGACTGACGATTCTTTGTGTCCCGAAGCTCAAGGAGACGTAGGAACTCTTTCCCAGTACAGGAGGTGTACACACTGCATCCTCCCTCAGAGGAGGTAACAAAATGCAGCACCCGCTCTGAAGCTCATCAGGCGCGCGCTCTCGTATTGTTTGTGCTGTCTTTCGAGACGTCATCTGGTCATTTCTCTGAGTGAAGTAATAGCGGCTATAAGACCGATACTAATAAGTGCATTAGAAGTTGGTTGTGCTGTTCGTCAGCGGTAATAAAACAATTACTCTGCGGTGACTTATATTATTTGCCCCTTTTCCAAGAAAAAAACTGATGCACCTCCAATTTTGCTGCCCATTCCGAAAAAAAACAAAAAAACACTGATGGACCTCTAATTTCCTCTGGAGCAATTCATACCCGTTAAGAAAAACGCTCTATAGGGGATGAAGGGGCATTCTGAAAGATTGTGTTAAAAAGTACGTCTACTTTACTTTGAAAGTACATTGTTTTATAGTACTTTACTTCAAGTGCATTGCACCCGGTGTACTTACTACTTTACTTGAAGTACATAACCTTTGTTCACTTTGTGCTTGTAAGTAGTTTTTAGACGCGCTTTCCGCAACACTGTAAACAAGCAAAGACTGTCTACAAAATCAAGCTCAGGAAATGCTAAACCTCGAAGGAGAAATGATACGTCCGCAGTACACCATTGACCAAAACGAAAAAGAAATACAAAACATTTAGGCATGCAGAAGCAGAACAAGCTATTAAAGCATTTCAGTGAAAACACAAGCCGTCTTATATTCGGCTAGCAGAATTTCGCTAATGGTTCAAAACCTATGTACTTCACTATATATTTATTCTTAACATTATAAAAATATATAAAAGTACTCTTCAAAGTAATTCACTACTTTTTTCGGTAGTTAATGGTTTACTCAATCACTTTCCATTTTAGTAATTTCTAGTCTACTCAAATTACTTTCGAGGCTAATACTCAGAAACTTAACTTAATTACTTTTTTGAGTAACTTGTACATGTCTGCCGCGAAGCTCAAAGCTCACACACGAGGAAAGTCTATAACCACGAAAACAAGGCGAGGGAAGTAGTATCTGGAGAGTTGGTATCTTGGTGTTCAACATTGTGTGCCCACAAACAAACCAGCTTATCCTTTCTAAGTATCCATGCGTAACGAATGGAATACATATATAACTTGATAACCACAAAGATTTTGTTGTTGCGTGTTTCAATATCAGTTGATACAGTAATGGTTAGGTTCATATTTTGTATATTTATGTGAAATATATACAATATGAAAGTAATGTCCTCGGGGAAGCCCACAGTTATACATACAGGGTGTTTCACGAAACACGGGCCAGATCGTTCCTGTGAAAAGTACGCATCGCACAGAAAAAGGGTTGATGTAATTGTGGTTCCCACTAAAGGTTCAAATTTAGGGAAAATAAGTGGGACATGATTAGATTAATAATTACTTTTTAATAATTATCTTTGTAACTAATAAATTTAAAGGTAGAATATAAATGACGAACACTGTAAGCATAAATCAAAGCTCCTAAATTCATTGATATAATGGAGATAAAAGGCATGCGCCCTTCTACTGCGCTCCGTAAAATACTCAGACGTGTTTTAAAACGGACGTGTTTTGAATCACGGATGTGTTATGAAAAAGAAAAGGGGGGGGGGGGCTTAGGAGTTAATCCAGAGAACTTCAAATATAAATCAAAACTTGGGACATCATAACCTTTTACATCCCACGATAGAGCAGAACCGCTGTACAGGCTTTGTCAGTCGTTAAAATGTTGTCTCCTTGGAGCCGACGTTTTGCGGCAAGGCCCCTATACCGAAGACAAGCTAGCTCAATTTGAATGAAGGTTTGTTGTCGCTTCTCTCTTAAGGATGTCATATGTTACGCCCTGATATGACATCACAAATCAGTTGAACTCACTGTAAACGGTTAAAGAGAATTTAAAAGAAAGGTGAAGCTTTTTAATATTGACAGGCAATTTTACCGCATTTAGACAACTGACCTTCATGTCTGCATTACGAACAGCCCTAAAATAATCGCTGGGCATATTTTGTTGTATATTAGTAAAAGAGATTTAAACATTATCATTTTGATATATGCGCGAAGTAGTTCGTTGGTTAATAATTTGTGAATGTGTGTCTATAATGTGCTTATTTGACGTGTTTTGTAACTTTTTTTATACAAATAACTTTATTATAAAACATGGTAAAACAATTAAAATAGCACAAAAAAGACAAGGACAGGAAGTATACAGGACAGGCGCTAACTTTCAACAATCAAATATACATCGGCCAGACGGGGCGGTGCATCAATGACCGAGCACGGGAGCATGCATTATCAGTAAAAAATAAATATGGCTCGCATTTGCCAATACATTGCAACACGTGTGGCTGTGTTCCGCGACTTCAGCAGATAAGGATACTGGGGAGAAGCCGAGAGACGGTCGCTGGAGAGTTATTGGAAGCTTTCTTTATCAAAAAAAGTGGGACGGCATGTGTCAGCGACACTTCTATTGTACTGCATTGTAATAAATTTTAGTTTTTTAATGATCGTGTAAAATATTAATTAACTTTTACGTGGTGCTGCTTTGTCTGTCATGTGTATATATATGTTTGCTTTTCCTGAATAAAACTAGTTGAAAGTTAGCGCCTGTCCTGTATACTTCTTGTCCATGTATTTTTTGCGCTATCTTATATGTTTTACCAAGATGAACCAACTAGCCCAACAACGTACCCTACTATACTTTATTATAATATTTAATATTATGTGTAGATGTCGTTAACCTTTCATAAAATAAGTCGAAAAATATTTCTACATACATATTTCGGTGTGAAATCGACGGCTCTGCATAACACCATAGCGAAAGCTTGTCAATCTCCATGCCTCGAGCTTCAAAATTGCATATCTCCGGAAGAACATTAGCTACCACGTTCGCATATAGTTGAATGCTCCTCCCGAAAAAATTAAGTTTACCTTATTTGTTTTTGTTTTGCATAAATATAAAAAAGTATGACCCGGACAAAAACAAAAGCGTTATACGCTATATTTTGCTTAACAGAGAGCACTCGCAGTGGCCCTTGGGTACTATCAAAAGCCCAAAATATAGCGCGGGTTATTAACGCTGTGTGGTATACTTCGTCTCACTTTAGCATGGACTAACCGCGAAGGCTGTGCTAGCGCGAGCGGCTAGCCTTGACTGCCTTGACTAGAGCACATGCTGCACGAGGCCTCGTGCAGCCGCCGTGGCTTCATTCAAAGCGACTAGCTCGTGCTTTTAGCACGCGCGGCTAACAATAGTCCATACTAAGGTGAGATGAAGCATAGCTCTCTGCATGCCATCTGGAAATATCCGGATGGTGGTGCGTCACCTTATTGAAAGTGCATACATATATGCTATTAGCTGTGTACCGGAAGCTCCATCCTGAAGCGAATATGGCTGAAAACTTTTTAGAAGTTGTCAGAATTAAAAAAAATATATCATCAGCCAGAAAGAAAAAATGTTGCAGGATCAGAATCAGAATCAGAATCAGTTTATTTCGCCTATATGTAAAGACGACAGGGGCATGGGCAAAAAGCCAACACATGTTGGCTCGACTGCCCCCACCCCCGTTTTCTTGGCAGAGGCGGATAAGCAAATTGTAAGAAAATGTGAACAAAATCGATAATTATATAGCAGGAAGACGAGTAAGAAAAAACAAGAAAAACAAAACAAAACATGTAAGCACTTGTACCCGGGAAACAGAACACTGATATCATAAGGCACTATACAAAAATAAGTCAGCTACAGAAACATATTTTTGATGGCACGAGGTGTTAGTGTTTCTATGGTGAAGTTGTTGCTCCTTAGATTGTTCAGTAATGATTGGAGGTGGTGTCTCAACATCTGCGTTCCAAAGTTTGTTCTGCTGTATGGTACCTTCCAGACATCCTCATTACGAGTAGAATAAAAATTTATACATCGTGCTAGACCAGCGACCTCTTGAAATAAAGGATTGTTCAGTTTAATGCCCGCTGTGTATCTTAAAATCATTGTGTAGTCATACAGGTTGGTAACTGGAATGATATGCAGAGTCTTAAAAAGGGGCTGTGTATGAGAATCATATGAGGCATTGACGATACTCCGTATGGCCTTTTTCTGAGAGACATGAAGATTGTTTATATTGGTTAATGTTGTGGTTCCCCAAACCAGATGACAATAATTTAGATGTGAAGAAAATAGAGAGTTGTATAAAATGAGTTTAATCTTTACTGGAAGGTCGAAGCGAAACCTGTTAAGAATGCCAACGGATTTCGAAATCTCGCAAATGAGACCTTCAATGTGAAAATCCCATGACAAATTTTCCTGAAAAATTACGCCTAGGGTTTTAGTACTCGGTACTATTTCAATGATGGAGGGCCCAAGAACAAGGTTGTAGTCGAAAACCATGGACTTATTCTTTGGTGTAAAGAGCACTGCCTTAGTTTTGGAAGTGTTAATAGGGAGTGAATTTACAGAACTCCATTTGTGAAGCGAGTCAAGAGTATGATTTGCGACTTGCGCGAGCTTTTCCTTATCTTGAGCAGAAAAAATTAACTACTGTCATCGGCATATATAACATAAGTGGCCTCCGTACTAATTTTGACAATATCATTGATATATATATATTAAAAAGTAGAGGACCCATATACTTCACTGCGGAACACTGGCAGTTAATGATTGTAAACCTCAACGCTGACTGTCGATCACAACACACTGTTGACGAAATTCTAAATATGAAGCCCACAACATCAAGAGTTACCCTACGAAAGCCGTAAAACTCAAGCTTTTTAAGTAGAGTGATATGATTAATGCGGTCAAATGCCTTAGAAAAGTCCACAAATATACCGAGAGTGGTACACTTTTCTTCAAATGATTTCAAGATTATTTCTTTCTGGGTTAGCAAGGCAAGTTCAGTCGAACGCCCCTTTCGAAAGCCATACTGCGAGGGGGTCAGAATAGAGAATTGGTTGCAAAACGAAGAAATTCTGGTTTGGAGTGAGTTTTCTCAGGCACTTAGAGAAGACGGGTAAAATGGAGATAGGCCTGTAATTGGATTGATCATTCTTGTCGCCACCTTTAAAAATAACCACCATCTTGGCAATTTGCATTTGACGCCGAAAAGTACCCGAAGAAATTGCAACATTGTAAATGTGGGATAATACCGGTGCTAATAACTCCAGAACGTATTTGACAGGCCTCATTTGAATATCGTCAATGTCACTCGATTAACTATTTTGGATGGAATTTAATGTATTGAAAACTTCGTATTCGTCAGTAGGGTGAAAAAAGGTGCTGCTTTCATTGCGAGTTTCTAGGTAGCTTGTCGACAGAGGGTTATGACTGCTATGAACACTGTTAGCGAAATAGTTGTTAAATGAGTTTGCGAGTTCTTGTCCGCGCAATATTCTATCGCCAATTTTAATCTCTAGAATGGTATTGTTTTCAAGAGATCGATTTAGGAGTTGATTTACTATTTTCCATGTCTTGTGTACTCTTGGCATTGTGGCTTCATTAAATAAAGAGTGCAAACAATTTTTCTTTGCTTGTCTAAGCATTTCAGTCAGTCTACTTCTATGTGTCCTGAACTTGTTTTGAATCACCAGGCTTCCTAGCATTAATGAATTTATACTATAATTTATTTTTTATACGAATCATCTTGAGACATTCTAGGGTTACCCACTGCTTATGAGTGTTTTTCTTTTGTTGGATTGGTTTATAGTGAAAACTACTGTTACACGCTTTCAAAAAAGATGCTAGCAAATTGATATACGCGTCATCAGCGGAACTTGAGTTGTATACTGGGTTCCGGTTTACGTCACCGATCAAGAACCTAAAGGTTTCGATTGTCTGAGAATTTATATCTCGAAACACACGAATGTCTGCAGGTGTATCAGAGCGAATAACATTGACGTTGCTTTCGATCGTGAATATGTCGCAAATGATCACTTATCTGGACACCAATGACACCGCCTATATGCGCTACTTAAATCAGTATTGGTTATGAATCGGTCGATAAGCGTGGATGAGACACTTGTAACATGTGTTGGCGTTGTAATGACGTTGACAAAGTCGTTTGAATTAAGGACACTTTTAAATGAACATTGCACACTTGAGGCAGTAAGCATGTTGACATTAAAATCCCCACCCACAAAAAGATTATACTTATTTGCACTTGAAAAATCTAGAAACTTATCAAAATAAAACAACAAGTTGTTAGAGTCTCTACTTGGGGGCCCATACACCACAGTGAAAATATTTCGCGCACACTTCAGCGTCAGAATCTCAAAATCAGCACATATGCGAGAAAATTCAGTAACAAGTTCGCAGTCGAAAGTAGCTTTTACACTGATCAATATTCCTCCACCCCTTTTGCAATCGCGATTTTAAAGGAACATGTTTTGTATTTATTCAGTTTCAGTACCTCCTCCTCATTTTGGTACCAGGTTTCAGTGAGCATAATTGCGTCGAACGAGAATTCAAAGTCTTGAAACAAAGCACACAGTTCGTCCTCTTTATTACGCGCAGAACGCAGATTCGAATGAAAGACAGATATTTATTTTCCTTTCGTGGATGTAAAAAAAGCGGTTATTTCACTCGGCGTAAGGTGTGCGTGAGCAGCCATGATGCACAAATAAGACTAACAAGAAAAGATATGCCAAAGTTGCTACATCATCTTGGCAAGATCACTAATGCTACTGATATGGACAACCCGTGACTCATCCGTCTTCCGTGCGTAGATTTTCCCTCCCCTCGTCCACGAAGATTTCCACGTTAGTTCGTTCTTTTTGGCGATTGTCATGCCAAGCAGTTTTTTAGCTCCAGACACAAGCATTAGTTGACGTAGACAGGGGCGCGTGTAACATGACCTAGATCGGCCGTTGATACCCGCTTCCTCCGCGCTTCGTATAAGGAATATAAGACCCCATAACGGAATTCAAGTGAGACAGTTCGTTGTTCAACGTTGTGATTGGGTGCATTTCACTGTTTGCAAACCATCAACAAAAATGCACAGGGTCTCTTATGTTATCCCTAAGACGACTTGAAGGCCCAAGCGCCGATCCCGGTGAGAGCGAACCTGGCGAACCTCCGAAGACATCGCGCTCTCTGACGACGCACTTTCGGCGCCGTTAGTCTCACGGCATGTCGCACGCCCGCTCTTCACCGCTGCCCGAACGAGAGTGTCCTCCTCTCCCGCTGGGTTTGCACCCCGGCTGATTCGGGCACAAGTAACGCCATCTCGTGGTCCAGTGACGAACCGTGGGTTCTGGT
>JAZHYW010035889.1:0-19269 GCA_037355805.1 Ixodes ricinus | reverse complement strand
AAAGTAAGGAAATATTTACAATTACACAAGGCTAAATTGTAACTAATTACAGTTAAAATTACACTTCCATAAAAGTAAATGCCCGTTGCCACAAAAGTAATTCTCTACTTTCGCGGCGTCAATTTCTACCTTACAGTACCAGTGTAAGACACGAAACACAAGAGTGTTACGGAAGCGTTTATTGTCGCCGCCAGTCACATTTTTGTGACCTTGAGCAACAGCTGCGGCTCTCAAATGTCTCGACGGACTTCTTGCTTGCGTGCTTCCTAAAAAAAAAAAGAAAAAAGAAAAGAAAAGAGTTTTTTTTTTGTTTTTATGAAAGTGCAAAGCTTTGTTGTTACAGCCGGAGTTTGACGCTGTTAGAATCGCAAAGATATAGAAATTGTAATACAGATAATTAAACCTCGAATCAGATCAATGTATGGGAATATATTATATAAACGTATTTCAGCCGGCAAGTATCGCTAAACAGTGGAATAGCAAATTAGCAAGACGCGGTAATTACACATAACAATTAAATTAGAGATTATGTTTTTAAACGTTGACATCTGCCCAGCGCTGCGAAATGGCGGCACATGCTCAGAGGCACGCTATCTCGGGTCCAACGTCAGCCGGCAGATGTCGCACGCGTAGTCTGGAGCGCGCTGCTTCCGCGTTCTAGACAAGTTTGATGCTGAGTGCAGATGTATTATCTTTGTTTATGAGCTTTAGATGCACGAGAATACGGAGGATGTTTCTCGAAACGCGGGTCAAATCGTTCCTGCGAAAAGTACGCATCGCACTGAAAAAAGGCTGATGTCGTAATGATATCTGCCAAAAGGTATAGTGCGCCTCAAACTTAACGCCGCAACGGCATTTGCCGTTTCTCACAGTCCCAGTGGCAGCCGATTGAACTACCTCATTTAGTGGGTTACGTACATAAGCCACTAAATCAGTAATTTCCAAAATAAAGAAGCCTTGAGTGCGTGAGAAGCGTAGTAGTACGCTAACAGTTACCACACGTGGTAGCAGGCACAAGGCTAGCGGTTGCGGTAAGACGCCCGCGCCAATTTTTCCGCCTCTTTGAGAGCTTAAGCCTTGTACCTGCTCCACGTGTGGTAACTTTAGCCACTACTACGCTTCTCACGCGTTAAGGTTTTTTTGGAAATTACTGATTTAGTGGCTTTCGATGACGCTCGAAAAGTTTCTAATTGGAACTATATGTCTATTTTACCTAACTAAAAATTAATTAGTAATTTTAGTTAACTCGAACTATTAGTAAGTATCGCGCATTCCTCTCCTCCCCATGGGAACGTGGCTGCACAGTATGTGTATTGAGAGTGAGGAAAGATTGAAAAGTGTAGCCATAGTAATAATTACAAGAAGTGAGAGAGAGGGTTGTTCAAATTTTTGAATAAAGTCAAGGAAAGAGAAAGGGAACGAGAGCTGGCGAAAAATTGAGCCAGGAGCGGGGTTCGAACCCGCATCCTTCGCCTATCCGGAGCGACGCCTTAACTGATCAGACCATCCCGGGCACTTTTTTTATTTTTTATTTATTTCATGGTAGTTACAGCAACATTCATGTCATTCTAAAAGCGCTCTACAGCTCTTTTGCACAGCGTATTAGAAATCACGAATTTTGAGTGATTTTAATATACTAGTCCACTCCGGTTCAGGTTCATAGTTCAAATACACGCTCTAAACTTGTTTTACAAGGTTGAAAAAATATATCCGCATTTCCTTTGAATCGGGGTCAGCATGTCGAACAGCCATACGTGATCTCCAAATGCTGCACAAACCTAACAACATAATCATGTCATAAGGATCGTCATTATCATTATCCACACTAAGGGAACGTATCCCTGTTGGGGTTACAGCTAGTTTTTTCATTAAAGTGCGCTGGAGCACATCCAAAAAAATACCGCGTCCCAACAAAAAATAAACACATGTTCAATAGTCTGAGGTTTCTTACATAGAAAGCAATTTACCGACCATAGCACATAAATTCCTCTTTCTTTAAGCCAAACCTTAACTGGCAAGGTATTAGTGTGTAATTTATAAAAGAAAGCCTTCACAACCGCGGGAATACGCATCCTTTTTACACGTCTGAGCACACCGTGGGCACCTTTGGACAAACCTCGGTACAAGGGCATCGGGAAAACATTCGCAACTAAATCGCCGTAGAGCATTTTCTTACTGACATCACAAAGGTAACTCAAAGAAAAACGTACTGTCAAAAACCCCATCGTGTCAACAACCTCTTTCAGAAAACCAACGATTTTGTTGGCTCGCAGGCTCATGAGAAGAAACAAGAAAAGATGGTAAATGTGGTGACACCTTTGTTTGAATCAGCGTGAGAATAAACGGGTGCTCTTGGTTTCTCAAAAAAAAAAAAAAAGGAAGAAGCGTGACACAAGTTACTTGACAAAAAGGTGGGAAAGCCCTACACCACCGTAACAAATTTGATGAAAAAGATTGTCTCGTTTCATGGGCCCATATTTCGAGCTCCAAATAAACGTGGCGAAAATTCGATGCAATTTTGTAACATTAGTTCACGTACAATGGATGACCTCAAGAACATACCAGAGCTTCGCAATAAGAAAAACGTTACCAACCGTCGCTCGGGCAAAAATGGACAGCTCACGTTGCTTTCAACGAGAAGCACACCTGTGGTTTCACCGGACTCGATTTTTGACCAGATCTCCTGCTGTATTGTTACCAGCTGTATTGTTGACCAGCTGTATTGTTAGTTTGGAATTCGCTTAACTTTATAGACGCCAGCCTCTTGCTGAATTAAGGCCCATGCTAGCTGCGAGTTTCGATATTGACGCAGCACGTCATTCCAGCTTGCAAATGTCGGAAAGTTCTAGGTTATCTGGGAACCACGCCTGTGGTTCCCTAGAGTGAAAGTGCAGGGTTCGAGATCCGAATCTGTTCCTATATGAAGGATTTTCAGTTGGGCCGTCGCTCGTAGCTTCAATTGCCTATCGACGTGAAGTTCCAATATTTCTTCTACCGCATCGCTCTGCTATTGCTGAAAAACGTTAAAAAAACACTCGAAAAACCAAAAAAAACTGAAAACGTGGTAAAAAAAATATTACTCCGGAATGGAGCTGGATTGCACCAACTTCCAGGAAACGCCTTCACTTCTTTCTTTTTATCTGCTTTTCTTTTAAACATTTGGTTCACCATTTCCATCGGCAGGGTGATGCAACTGCGGCGAAACATTCCGAGCCGGAGGAGTCAGGAGGCTAAAAAAAGGGAGCGCCTTTCCGCGTGCCGATTGACGCTTCCAGGCGTTCCAGGGTCACGTTGGCTGCGAGATGGCTGCTGACGGGCCTCAATGGACATAGTGCTCAGCCGGCCGATCAGAGCGAAGGCCGATTCCATTCACGCCAGCCTTGTATGTGACGCGTTACAAGTTTTACTTGTAACTCGTTGCTTTCTTTTTTTTTTTACTCTTAACGGAGCTCTGCATTGACTTTTTTACTGGTTTTTGATTTGCACCGAACCTGAGAGCACTGAACGTAGTAACCTAATGAAACTTTTCTTTTCCCGAATTTCACTTCATTTTGAAAGTTATACGCAAATTAAAATTACAAAAACAAGCAAAAACTAACCTCCCTCATGACGTCCTTGGTTGCTTGAGTGGCCGTGAACTAGAGGAGGGGTAGTGAGCTCAGCGAGCGCTCACGGCTGCCGCACTCCGTGGCGACGGCTCGAGAGGGCGCCACTAAAGCATGTTCTGGATAGGCTGTATGCAGCGGGCTGCCAGAGCGGCTCTCATTGCATTTGCTGCGCGATTAAACACTAATTAGGCATGACACTTCATTGGCCACAGACGAGGGCAAACACGGTGTAATGATCAGTTCAGAATGGGAGCCACTTCGCGCTGCCATACCGCGAAACGGCCAAACCAAAAGACAAAGCTGTTAGCCGAAGACCTTCGGAACGCTCGGAGCCGGTCGGATCCTCCAGTCGATACGACCGCAGCGCCGCCGCGTACATCCGGGACCTTTTCGTGTCGGCGCTTGATCCCACTACTCCTTTCTAGTATGCGCAGCCTTTTCCACCGATTGGTGGCGGGTTTGTCGACGGGTGATTTCTTGTTTCCGTACTTTATAAACTGCATTTGTTTCTTTTCTGATCTAAAATACTGAACAAAAACTACTTTTATAAATAATTAAAACGTTTCGCGCCAGATATATTTTGTATTTCGACTAAAAAGAAGCTTTTAGCGGTTCTGACCAGTAGTAAGCCCGGGACCAAAGACGTCGCATATCGCGCGCTTTCGGTACCGCGGGTCGCCCCCGTCGGTAGAGGAGGTTTCCGCGTCGTCCGGTTAAAAAATGATGCACTTATATTTAGTTACTCTCTCCGTGCCCGCTGGCTTGCCCGAACCCCAAGAGACGTGGAAACCGCAAAAAAGGTAGACGCTTAAATATGATTGCAGGGCCCCTTTAAGCATAACCTCTCTGGTACTTTTTGCGAACAAAAACGAATAATTAAATCTTTTGACCGAGTAACGAGCAGACTTTTACGTAACGCGTTACTAGCAATGAGTTACTTTTACCTCGTTACTTCTTTCGGCAATAAGTTACCTATTTCGTTACTTTTTTTTACACAGGAACGAGTAACGTATTTAGGTACATTTAAGGCCAAGTAACGAGTGACGGTATTTCATTACTTTTGAGAAGTAACGCGTACAGCCTCGTTTTAATTCTAACCTGAGTATGCGTCTACCTCAACAAAGGCAGATTAGCAACCCGAAAAACAACTAACCAGTGTAACAGTATAACAAGGTTTATCGCTCAACACGTCAGTCGAACTCTAGAGCTAGGAATGCCCTTCACCCAGAGAACACAAAATGTTCGTTAGTTGAACCTTATAGAATCGTGTGCAGACCGAACGCAAACACGGAGGTTACCAGCGCAGGAAGGCGCAGAACCCATTCTTAACTTCGAACATTAGAAGCAGAGAGAACAAAAGAGAAAGTGGAATCCCAGATTCACCAGCTCTTCCTTAAGAACAACACTGCCGATCATTCGAGCGCGTCAGTAGAACGAGTCTACCGCCATTGCCGGAGGCGTCTTCCCAAGGAAGCGGGCAAACATAACTGATTGAAACTTCGAGAGGCAGCTGCTGCTTAGGCGCGACGACTACTAAAAAGAAAACAATCAACCATGAAACAAAAGCAGTTGTGTAATTGGTCGTCAAAGTAACGAGAAAGTAACTCGCTACTTTTAAAGTTAAGTATCTCATTCTTTTTGAGAATCGGTAACGAGTAATGCATTTAGTTACTTTTTGAGAGAGTAACAAGTAACGGTATTTAGTTACTTTTGCTATGTAACGTGTGCATGTCTGTTAACGAGTCTTTGCTGCTATGAATAGAGCGAGCGCCGTGGCGGGCGCGGTTTTCATGCACTGCACACTTGAGATTTGCGTAAAATTTCAGAGCTGCTCCAAAGGACAAATGACATTCACAACGTTGGACACAGTGGCGTAGCCGGGGAGGGGGGGTGAGGGGGCTTATGGATAAAAAGCCCCTCCCCCGGCAAAAATAAAAAAATGCAGCCGACCCTATAATAAATTATACATTCATACATTATTACACCTCCCCCTCCCCTCCAACCCTGCCCCCTCCCCCCCCCAATTTTCCACCGGAAAAAGTTTCTGACTACACCACTAAAGACATTTTTTCTTATTTCTAAGAGTATATTATAATTGCCCTCGTTAAGGGGTAACGAAAACGTACCTAGTTCGCCCATCATGCGAACCATGTAGCAATGTAAGCGAATCGGATCGTAGTAAAAAAAAAAAACACGTAATTAGCCCACAAATAATTAAACCAGAGAATAAGGAACGAAACAATACAAGCGCTGACTCTCAGCGCGTGTGCTCTCTAGTTCCCAATTCTCTGTTTTGAGGAGCAAGAATCTATCGCGGCTCTTTGCTGCATCGTTTATACTGGTAATGTGGACGTGTCCGATTGAGGGGGACAGCCCCTCAACCGGACACGTCCACATTACGCGTGCAGGCGTTGCTGCAGACGAGAAGACCTCGGCGTCCTCTCGACTCCCCATAGAGCGATTTTGTGAAGAATGACAAGCGTCGGGACACAGTCGGCAGATATCGCCTCGCCTAACCGGCGGGAAATGTGTCGGAAGCGACGACAACAGTGCTCACGCACCATTTATTATCTATTGTCACTGAGAGCAGAAAAAAGGCGGAGCGTGGCGAGTCCTGCAGCACCGCAGCCAATCGGGTTCCCACGTCGGCCGATAAGAATGTGCAAGGACCAAGCACCAAGCAACACGTGGGAACATACGAACCCAAACATTGCCTTTCTTAAACTGTCGCCGACGGAATCAAGCCGACTCGTCGAAAGCCAACTCGTCGACGGCCAATTCGTCGAATAGGCCGATTCGTAATAGGGCAATTCGTCGAAGGGCATCTTCGAAAGGGATAATCTGTCAAAGGGCGATTTGTCGAATGGGCTGAATAACGGTCCGAGGTAAAAGTTCGTGGTTTCTCGTTATCGCTTGACCTAAATTTCTACTTGTGTTTGACTAGGGACAGCGCCCTTGTTAGATTCCAAGACAAAGAAAAATTACAAAAGGACGAAGAGAGGACGGAACCTTGGGTCAAGTTGAGAGATGTGTCGTCTCGGGATCGTCCTTTTGTTCCGTTTTTTCATAGCTTTTTTTTTCGTAATGAGTCGCTGCAGACTGTCACCTCGAAGCGGCGTGTACGGGTGAACCAGGTGGGTTAACATTTTTGCTATGAGCAGCCGCAGACTGTCGCCGCGAAGCGTCGTGAAAGCGTGGGCCTTGTAGGTTAACACGCGCCCCAGTGATTCACGCGCGACGTAGTGACCATCCCGCACTGCACCGTGAAAGCGGCGAAAGCGGCAAGTTATCTTCGACAACCAAGAGCACATTGGGGGTCAGTAACCCTGCGGCGATATTACGGATTTCTATAGGCCAGTCTCTGCCTTAAAATTGTGTGTCAAAAATGATATATTTTGGCTTTGAAAAAGCGGCGACCAGTTGGCCTCTTCGACGAAATATCCATCGACGAGTTGCCCTATGACAAATTGGCCTATTCGACGAATGGGCCGTCGACGAGTTGGCCTAGACCCGTCGCTGACTATGGCGATTTATGTACCTAGACTTATCTTTCTCTTGCTAGGAGGAGCCGTAATATTGAGGGTTCTAATCAGCAGTTTGATTTTTTTCCCCGCTATTTGCTGGATGGCAACATAAATAATAAAACAAACTCGGGACGAGGGACGACGAACATTTCTGTTGCCACTCAAAGTTACCAACACGCTCTTCAGTAAATGTGATATTTGCTGTAGCTTTGTGAAAACTTTATTTTTCGTCGTCCGATCCAACTAAGGCAAGATACAACATGGCGACCGCTACGGAAAAGAAAAGCTGTCCATCCATGTCTGAAATAGAAATATGGCTAACTGTCCCATTGAAAACGGCGTCCATATTCTAAGATTATTCATGAGATTATTTTCCCGTAAAACAAATTCGAAGGCCATAAAAATTATATAAAAATTGCGGGTTTTGTTCTTGTTTCTTTTCTTTTTGCGAAGTTTGTGTTTTAAACAGAAACCGACTGTGTTGTTTTTTCTTCAATTTTTTTTTCTTTTGTGCTTTGTGATATTTGTTCTCGCTCCGTAGATTGCGGTGATCTAACTTCCCACCACGTGGTCTGCGGGAAAGAAGAGGCGAAGTCCGATTCCAGAACATAGCCACGGCCTAGTCCCGACTGGTGTCCCTCGAATGACCCCTTTCTGCGGTAGGCGCCGCTCAAACTCAGTAAAGTGAATATGGCTAGCACGACAGTTAGCACATGCACGCTATCGTCGAAATTTTCCGTTTTTTCTTCGCGCACGCAAAAGTTTGATGTTAAAACGTTCAGTGGAGGGGAATGTGCGTATGCAGGTCTCTAACTTCGGTTCCAAAATGTGTGTCATATCACGCCATGTTGGCGCCTATTTGTACTTCTTCTTGCGAAGAAAAACAAATTTGATGATGCTAAATATATGCTGCAGACGGAACGCGCTTTGCAGCAAGGTAACCACAATGGCAGCTGATGTGACGTCATTGGAAGCCGTGCTCGTTTCCACCTCACAAACCGTAGGAAAAAAAAAATTTTTCGGGTCTTGAAGGAGCGTTATATAATTTTTCCTTTATGCGGAGAATTAAGATAATTGTATGGGCATTTAAGAAACGATTTTGTTATATTATTAAAACAGTCATTCCACATGCGAAATGCGTCGTTTTCTCTCTTACATACAAATCCTCTAGCAAATACTTTACGCAACTATGAACAATTCGCTAAACTTGCCTTTTTTTTTAGGTGGCACACAGTATAATCAGCACTGGCAAGATTCAAGTACCGATGTCGTGTTCGCACTAACTTTGTCGCGCATTGTACAAAAGTAGTCCCGCCCTTAATCTTGTAATTAGGTAGGGTAAACAAGCTGTTCCCTGTCTTATCACTCCACGTGTGGACAGATTCGTCGACACTCCTTATCTTATCATTCCGCTTGCATGGACGACGGGCGTTGTGCAACGTTTACTGGGCTGCGGTCGCGTGCTGCAGATCTAAATGTGTGTGCAGTCCGAAGATAGCGCACAGTGTATCTATTTCTGAGGCGGTCGCCCACGGCCAGGTTGTATCTACCGAGTCCTGTACCTGTGAAGAACGTGTTGCCAGAACCGTGTTATCTAGGGACCTTAGTGATGTGGCCTTCTGCATGCCGCCATGTTTGTCCACCGGAATATCGAGTGCCTTCTGAGCTTGGGCAGTAGCTCTCATCTGGAAAATATTAGACGCCGCGCACGCGTCTAATATTTCCCAGAGGCACAGTACAGTGATTCGGCACTTTGTGCCCGCTTGATATGGAATAGAAAGGTGCGTTCAGAGGGTTCGACTATTGATTGAGGCTGGCGACACAAAAACGAGGGACCGACCGAATGTCAGTCGAGCGTGTCCGCAAACACATCATCTGGTCAACCCCGAGTCCAGAATGATCTCCACTTGCGATTGACTAGGGAAGGTCATATTTGAATAAAGACAGGTGTGCCGATGAGGTGGGAACCTCTAGAGACACTATCCGCTCTTATAATCGGAGCACGTCAATTTCAGCCTCAGGGTGCTTCTGGTCGGGATGCGGAGAAAAGCTCACCGGAGAAAAGCTCACCGCGAAACCGGAAGATGCGGAGAAAACTCACCGGCCTTTGAGCGGATGCGAAGAAAAGCTCACCGATTTGTTTCTTAATTTTTCTTAGCTTAGCTGATTCTACGTCACACGTGGCAATTTAGCACAATTAGAATTCGTCACTTCTATAAAAATATGTCTTCTTTTCTTGTAATATCCTTGAAGTTTATTGGGCATGTTTAATTCTTCAGAAATTATGAATGACACATTCTGTATATTAATGACGCCGCAAGTATAAAATCAAAACATCGACACCCGTAAAAAAGACAACAATTTATTGACAGCTTGACAGTGCGCCGTCGGTGGCTCTGTCAGATGAAAGGGTTTGTTTTTTTGCGAGCAAATATGAATAGCGGTGTTGTGAACCGTTTCAGCTCCGAAGATCGTGTGGTGCCTGATAAATAAGTAGATGGTTGTTGATGTAATCGGTGTTGGCTACGCTGTTTTCTTTTTGTGAATTTCACTAATAAAACTTTGGTTGCGAGAACAGCTTCCTTTTGTCGTGTTTGTTGTCTTCACTCCGTCGTCGTCGTTTGAGCGGTTTTCATCATGAATAACGTTTACCAACTCGCCCAATTCGCTACCTTATCAGAAGACTAGTTCGTATATAGGTCACGAGTAACAACGGTGACAGTGTGCAGCTCTGAAGGTCATGGGTGGCTCGCCGTAGAAGTGCACTGTCATACAAAGGCAACGTGTGAGAAACACCAGCACGAATGGCTAGAAAACGTGCATGTCCGCGGAAGAGAGAAAGCTCGATATCCTACTGACCGTTTTATTCTGTTTTCAAACATTAGCAAAAGCTTCACAGAGAATTTCAGGCACCGCGTTGTTGCGCATGCACTTTCGGTTTTTTTGGCATTTACAGTTTTGCCTTTTGAGGCTTCAGGCAGACATTGTTAACTTTTCGAACTTCTTCCTGTTCTTCAAGTTCATAAAGTTTTCAGTTAGGCATTCGTTGCCTAAAGAGTAAACCACAGAAAAAACTCGCCCGCAATTATTAAGTTGGGAGCAATATACCCTATAAGCTTGAGCGGGGTTCTTGTTCGAAAAATCTTTCAGGTACGCAGTTATACGCCCTCCAAGCGCTTATCACCCAGGCAAAAAGTGCCGAGTCACTCGGCCGTAAGCATATGCGTGGCTAATCGTCGAAGAAAAATACTACGCATTTCTCAGAAAGCGTTCCACAGTCCACTGGAAAAAGACGGCAGCGGGCAGAAGGCGATAGTAGGAGTTGCCTTTTAAAATTAGAGGATACAATTTTCCGATTTCATTTTTATGTGTTTCCTTTCAAAGCTGTTCCAGAAGTGTCTCAGTTTGTTTGTCTCTCTGTCCGTGTATTTCGCCGCTAAATTGAGTGGAAAAATGGACGTCACGTGACATCATGACATCGCGTGGCGCTATGACTTGACACTGACGTCACGTCACGTGACCACTTCACGTGATGCCCGGTCACGTGTCATGGTATATCACGAGACGTTAATTTATCCAGTAAATTTTGGATTGAAATGTATAAACAATATTCCACACTGGAAATAACTGTACTGTCTTCCAAAAAATTTAAACAACCACACTCTTAATACCACATTACATTAATTATAACGCTCAAGAAAAAAGATCTCTCTCAATTGTTTTATTTAATTTAGTTTTTAAAAGTTATAAATCATATAGTTTGGATATCGAGGCGTTTAGTAATTCGAGCAGGTAACCAAAAAGGTCTGCCTAAACTTTCAGAAAAACTGCTATCTTGCAAATGGGACCCTAAGATGAAAAATTGTATAGTGCGTATAAATTTGACGATGATCTGTTGCAACACTTCGCACAAAATTGCATGGGCTATTGTTAGGAACTATAGCTGTATGTGAGAGCTGTGGCTTAAATATTTATTAATTCATCGATTAACCAAATGAATTTACACCTCGCATAAATCTCATTTACTTTCGTTTTTATTATTATGAAATATAAAAAAATGGGAAGTTGCATATTAAAGCTGGGGTCACAGTTGTTACCCGGTCGTTAAAGACAAACAAATCTGAGTTGTTTATAGTTCGGTTATACTACAAGTGCGAGTTTCCATGCAAGAAACGTACTGCCGAACCATTTACGAAGTCCCTACGACTGAAGCACAAGCTGCAGTGTCTGGCGTTCATCTTTTCTTTTAGTGATTGTTTAATGCCCCCTTCTAGGTCGAATACCAATGAAACGTAAACTATGGTCATCTCGTAGTGTCTAGCCGAGCTCCGCGTTCCACGTGTGCGACCAAAATTTTTCTGTACTCCATAATCTTAATCTACTCCGCGGATGAACGAAATGGGCGCTCGTACGCTCATCGATTTATTCTTTCTATCTATATATATTTTTTTTGCAACGAATAAGAGCGCATAGATATAAAAGAAAAATGGATCAACGTTAAGGACTGTTTTGTTCCCCTTCAACCGACGCCGCCGCGTACTGTCGTTCAAGGACCACGGTCTATTCAAATAACGCGGTACGGGTTTCCGGTCTGCTGCAGAAGACAAACAGCCCCGCTTTGTTCGAGTGTTTCCCTTTCGGAACTGTTCGCGTGTTCGACCCAAACGCGCTTGTATTCTAGTACGCGTATCCAGAATGTTTGTAGCCCTCAAAGCACGAAAAACGATGAAAATTGGGCGAGTAGTAGGATATAAGTGCGCGTCTTGACAAAAAAAAAAAAGAAAAAAACATACGAGACTATTACGGAAAAAACAAAAAGCAACACCCGCGTGATCGATATAAGCAAAATGCATACACAGGCAAAATGATATAAAACTACTATGCGCATGGACTTTCTTCGAACGTTTTGACGTTATATGTACACTCGCAAAAGATTCTTGGAGTTGCGTATTGTCCCTAGATGCAATCTTTAGCCCTGCAGTTGTTGGTTTTTTTCGTTTAACCGATCCAGCCAATGAGAACGGCCGGAGGTAAAGCCGCAGTAACACTGTTTATACATAAAATACAAAAAAAAACATGATGTTCCCGTGGACACAATGACAGCAGTATTTTTTGCAGACACGCCTGAGCCATGGGTTCGAAGCGAGCTTGCTTCATACAGACGTAAGCTTTTAACATGCCTGCAGACGGTTGTTGTATGAACAATGTGACAGTCATACGATTAAGGAACGCCACAGACAGTGTCTGGAGACTGTTTTAGAGCGCAGCTCTTTGGCGCCCGTTTCCGGCTTGAGCGGCGTCGGCGTCGCCGTCGCCGTCGGCGTAACCGCGTGGAGCATTATGGGACGGTTGCCATGATGACGTAACACGTGACGTCACGTGTAGCGTCACGAAGGTCACCAGTGACGCCCTAGATGACGTCACCGCGCGGTGCATTATGGGTAAACTTCCCCGCTAAAGTTAGCGGAAAAATTTCCCCCTAAATTTAGCGGACGAAATTCCCTGCTATATTTAGCGTAAAAAATTCCCCACTAAATTTAGCGGACAAATTTTCCCTCTAAATTTAGCGGAAAAAAATTTCCCGCTAAAATTACCGGAAAATTTTCCCCGCTACATTTAGCGAAAAAGATTTCACCGCTAAATTCAGCTTAAATTTTCCCGGCTATATTTAGCGGGAAAATTTTCCCCTGAATGGGAAGTGAGCAGGAGAGGAGGAGGGGAGGGTACGGATGAGGAGGAAGGGCATACCCTCCTCTCCATAACCTTCCCTCCTCCTCCTCAAAAGCTGCGCTCTAATTCGGCGTTACAGGGGATTGTAAACGTCTTGCATTTTTTTTTGTATAATGCATTAGCAGTGTTACCGCAGCTTAATGGTTATGGTGTATCAGCTAGGAGCAAAAATGAGTTCATCTAATTTCTGCCGAAACTGCATGACTACTGAACAGGGTGGATAATAAAAATGTATGTGATTTAAATCGTGATTTAAGTCACCAGTTTTACAATGATGATTTCAATCAAATCTCCCGCAAAACGATCCCGAAATTATGCTGTGTTTAGCGTTTGTCTATCATTTGATGCTTTTTGTGTGCGTTTGTCTTCTATTGTATCAAGAAAGATTTATATAAGGCTGAACAGGACCAAAAAGAAGTGCTCTTCTGAACAAATCGGAGCGTTGAGCTTGATTTCTACCGATTTGTTCGTCCGTTGCGTGCCATCCTCCTGCAACAAAATTAGGATGCAAAAGAAACAAAAACTAAAAAAGTATTGTCTTAATTGCAAGGATTCAGAACGCGAAAAAAAAATCGTTTTTCTAGCCAAAAACAAAATAGGCTGTTTTTTCATAGTATAGGGGAATTACGTCAAAACAATTGCTAAATACACTGTACATTTACAATATTTATTTCTCCCGCATTGTTATCAGTGATAAGACGATCAATCAATCTGCTATGCAGAAAAATACATGTAGTCGTAAAAAATCACTATTTTTCAATAAATCTGATTTAAATAAAATAAATCTGATCTAAAAAAACGACTTAATAAATTTAAACAAAAACATCTTTTTTGTGTGTTATTGCAGCATGATGCCGATTGCACGTCTCGTCGGTTGTACCAATAAATTAAAAACTCGCGATTGGCGTTTTGACTACATTGGGGAGCAGTCTATGCTCCGGAACATGTGAGTTACGTTACTAAAAAAAGAGTAAGGAATTACATTTACATTTACCAGTGGCTATATTGTAACTAATTACAGTTACAATTACACTTCCATAAAAATGCCCGTTACCTCAAAAAGTTATCTGTTACTTTCGCGGAATTACTTTAAAATAGACATGTACGTAACGCGTTACAAGTAACGAGTTACTTCTATTTAGTTACTTTCTTTTGGTAACGAGTTACGTATGCAGTTACTTTTTTTAGAAAATGAACGAGTAACGTAATTAGTTACTTTTAAGACAAAGTAACGAGTAACGGTATTTCGTCTCTTTTGAGGAGTAACGTGTACAACAACGTCTAAACAACCTGGTTTTAATTCCAATCTGAGTATGCGTCTATTGCGACAAAGGCACCAGGTCAAGCCGAAAAACAACTAAACAGCATGACAGTATAGCAACTTTTATCGCTGAACACGTCAGTCGATTTAGTCGAATTCTACTGCATGGACCGTCCTAAACCCGAGAACACAATATTGTTCGTTGGGTGAAACTTTCTAGAAATCGTGTACAGACCGAATGTAAACTCAGAGGTTGCCCACGCGGGAAGGCACAGAACCCATTGTCAACTTCGAACTTTAGAAGTAGAGAAAACAAGAGAGATGAGAGAGAGGGAATCCCAGATTCACCAGCTCTTCCTGAAGCACAACACTGCCGTTCCTTCGATCGCGTCAGTAGAACGCGTGTTCAGCGTCACCGCGGATGTATTCTCAATGAAGCGGGGAAACATAACTGATAAAAACTTCGAGAGACAGCTATTACTTAAGTGCAACGACTACTGAAAAGAAAACAATAAACCACGAAACAAAAGCAGTTGTGTGTTTGGTCGTCAAGTAACGAGAAGTAACTCGCTACCTTTGAGGCAAAGTAACGCGTTCCTTATGAGAATCGGTAACGGGTAAAGTATTTAGTTACTTTTTGAGCGAGTAACGAGTGGCGGTATTTGGTTAGTTTTAGAGCGCAGCTCTTAGGCGCTCGTTTCCGGCTTGAGCGGCGTCAACGTCGGCGTCGCCGTTGGCGTAACCCTCGTGAGGGTTACGAGGGTTACTCTCACGAGGGTTACGAGGGTTACCCTCAGTAGGATCATGAGGGTTACCCTCGTAACCCTCGTGAGAGTGACCCTCGTAACCCTCGTAACCCTCACGAGGGTTACGAGGGCTAGTTGCCCTCAAAAGGGTTACCCTCACGAGGGTCACGAGGGTTACCATCACGAGGGTCACGAAGGTTATGAGAGTTACCCTCACGAAAGTTACTAGGGTTACCCTCACGAGGATCATGAGGGTTACCCCCTGAGGTCACGTGATCCCCCTGAGGTCACGTGACCCCCTTCTGAGGTCACGTGACCTCAGGGAGTCACCTATCCCACAGTACCCTTCCATCCTATCCCTCAGTACCCTCCCATCCTCCTCCTTAAGAGCTGCGCTCTGATCCGGCGTTACAGGGAGTTGTAAACGGCTTTCATTTTTCGGGGTAACGTGTACATGTCTGCTTTAAACCCAACTGTCTAAGCACAAAAGACAAGTGTTATGGAAGCGTTTATTGTTGCCGCCACTCACATTTTTCTGATCCTGAGCAACATCTGGCTCTCAATTTTCAAAAGTTTCATCGGACATCTTGCCTCTTTTCTGGGTGTAGATTTCGTCCCCCGCGCTCAACAAGTTTTCTACCTACCGTTTTTCCAAATAGGTGCTGCCACCTGAACGCGCCACTGGGTTCGAGATTGAGTGGTTAGAAAACCACGCGCTCGCAAGGCCTACCGCTGGATCCTGTTGGCTCATTGAGACGCTTTGACTTAAATACGGCTATTTGCTCCCAGTGTTGATTAATTTCCTAAATGAAGTTGATACAAAGAATTGGCATACTATTACCTTAGACAGGAGGAAGCAAGGAGAGAGCGAAGGGACTAAAAGGAAAGGTGCGCACAGATTCGCTGCACCAGCTCGTGCGCACATTGACCTTCTTTTGCCGATTTAAAATGAAACATTTTTATTTCGGGAGTTTGGCTAATATTGTTGCACGGAGAGTGCGGTTTTTGTTTCAGTGTGCTTTCTCCTTCGTTGTGGACGAGCAAGCTGACGAGTGGCAATACAAAAACAACCAAGCCACGAAAACAAAAAAATTAAGGTGAGGTTTTAGATGACGTGAAGAAATTCTTTGAACATCTGAAGAATGCTATACCTTGCGTTTTGTTAAGTGCAGGTGACAGCGCAACTCCGGTGGAACTTACCCTTTAAAAAAAGAAAAACATGATTTTTGTTTTGTCAATATTTAAAATTCCTGCTTTTTTCCTTCGTGACTCAAAAAAAAATGTTACGGATTACAATCATTCCCATACATAAAAAGTAAAGAAATTACTTTACAATTACTTTTTAAAATATCAACTTATTCCGTTACAAAATTGCTGATAACTGTAAGCAATTACAAGTAATTTCGTTACTTGTAACGGATTACGTACAAGTCTGCATCTGAGTCTCTAAAAAGTAAGAAAAAAAACAACAAGCAAACCAGTTACACTGAAAAACAAATTGTGTTGCTTGTATGATTAGGCAGCCTTGATGCTATGTTTGCCTCACCGGGTGACTTGTATCTTAGCAGCAGATGAGAAATTTAGCCAGTGCAGTACAACCGCTAACCTGGGGTCTTTAACGTGCACCACGCAGTAGTAATTACACGAACGCGTGCCGCTACGAAACTCATATGCAGATCAAAACGAGCAGGGGGTGAGGATCGAACCCAGGAGGTTCTGCAGCGCAAGCTTTCGCTCCACGCTCCCAGCTGAGTTACACTCAAACTCGGCAGAGCTCCAAATCGTATAAGTTTCACTTTTGGGCGCAGAGCCCAGTGCAGGCACGGCCCATTTTTATATCCGCGCCATCAACACTTACTCACTCACTCCCTCCATTCTCCCACGCACCACTCGCCCATTACCTCTCCAAAAAAGAAAGAAAAGAAAAAACACGGAGAGAGGAGGGTGCGAAGGAGAAAATAAAGCAGTTACGGAATCTCATCATCGTTTGTGATCCCTTCGAGAGGGGACCGTCGTTACTCGGCAAAAGTCACGGCCATCCCCCGAGGCCGAACCCCACCCACGGTCCGCGAGGGGGTCACCCTCTCGCATCCTCCTCCTATTGGCGCCAATAAACTTTATCGCCCCTGGCGATCGCGCAGGCGATGGCGGCCGGAGACTCCCACAAAGCAAAGAACTGCTGCAGCAGCGGCGCTCGAGGCAAGCTCGCGTGCCCCAAGATATATAATACGCGCATCGGCTTCCTGCCGTGTCCCGATAAGGCCGACCCTCGGCTAGGACCCGCCACAAAGCCCGCGGCGGCACGCGGCGTTTCGCTGTTTTGTCAATCTGAGAGCCGCCTCGGCAGGCCCGCCACCCCACGGGAACGTGGCGGGAAATTCCTGCGACAGAATATTTAAGATATACACACAGTGTGTCCCCCCAAAAAGACGTAGTGTTTTTATTTTATTTTTTACCGTTAAAATATTTTACGCATTGCCGAACGCGTATTTTATGCCCAAATGTAGCGCTAGCGGTTCGAACCAGATGCCAAAGTTTCAGAACCGTTATCTTATTCAAAAGTTACATCTAAGTTATCTTCTGAAAATTTTCAATGGGAAAATGTGGCCCGTTCTTCTTGGTAACTGGTGCCATTCGAGGGCTCTGTCGGCCACCATTTTTCCATTAGGAAAGAAAACCACTTATAACTTCTGAATAAGATAACGGTTACTTCTGGAATTTTGGGCGGAGAATGAGCGTCAGCTCAACCTTCACTCAGGTTTGAGCTAACTTGTCTTCGTTTTAGGGGCTTTGCCGCACGACGTCGGCTCCAAGCGACACGTGCTTTAGACCCGACAAAGGCTGTACAGCGGTGCTGCTCTATATCGTAGGGTATAGAAAGTCATGCTGCCCCCAGCCTAGTTAGTTCTATATTTGAGTTTTCTTGCCGTTGCTTCCTAAGACCCCCCCTCCCCCCCCCCCCAAATCTCCTTTTACGGGCCATTAGCTCACGAAAAACTGTCGGCGGACGCCACTGCTACCGGCGGTTGAGAACTGTATGCACAGAACATTACCGTGAAGCAGACGTTTACGTAGTTCAACAACTCTACTCAAGTTACTGTAGTTTAACTACTTTTGTGAGTAGTTTAGTCACTTCCAATTACATCTTGATTTCGGTAATTAGTAGCTTACTTATGTTACTTTTTCTGAGCAACTTTCACTCAAATTCCAAATTACTTTCGAATTTTAGTGGTAGGTTTCATTATAAACAAACGTTCCTCCACAAAGAGAGATATGTTGGAAGATCAGCTGATATTTGCAAAAATGGGGAAGTAAGTGACGTAGGCATGGGGAGAGAGGAAGGGAGGGTAGTAGTTTGAACGGTCCGAAACTCCCTGAAATTTAACGGGCACCCAACTGCAGCAATCCTGCTGCGAGGCGCGAGGAGTGGACAGACACGTCGCAGGTGAGGCCGAGTAACTGCGGGATTAGCGCCGAAGACTGACGACTTCTTTGCGTCCCGAAGCTCAAAAAGACGTAGGAACTCTTTCCCAGTACAGGAGGTGTACACACTGCATCCTCCCTCAAAGAAGGTAACAAAATGCAGCACCCGCTCTGAAGCTCATCAGGCGCGCGCTCCCGTATTGTTTGTGCTGTCTTTCGAGACGTCATCTGGTCATTTCTCTGAGTGAAGTAATGTCGGCTATAAGACCGATACTAATAAGTTCATTCGAAGTCGGTTTTGCTAAATAGTTCGTCAGCGATAATAAAACAATTACGCTGTGGCGACTTATAATATTTGCCGCCATTTCCAAAAAAAAAAAGCTGATGCACCTCCAATTTTGCCGCCCTTTCCAAAAAAAAAATACTGATGGATTTCCGATTTTCTCTGGAGCAATGCATACCCGTTAAGAAAAACGCTCTATAGGGGATGAAGGGGTATTCTGAAAGATTGTGTTAAAAAGTACTTCTACTTTACTATGACAGTACTTTTTTTATAGTACTTCAAGTACATTGCACCCGCTGTACTTACTACTTTCCTTGAAGTACATAACCTCTTGTTTACTTTATGCTTCCAAGTAGTTTTTACACGCACTTTACGCGACACTGTAAAGAAGCAAACACTGTCTGCAAAATTAAACTCGGGAAGTGCTAAACCTCAAAAGAAGAATTGATACGTCCGCAGTACATCATTGACCAAAACGGAAAAGAAATACAAAAAATTAGGCCTGCAGAAGCAGAACCAGCTATTAAAGCATTTCTGTGAAAACCCAAGCCGCTTTATTTTCGGCTAGCAGAATTTCGCTAACAGTTCAAAACCTATGTACTTCCTTCTTAGCATAAAAAAATATAAAAGTAGCCTCAAAAGTAATTTGCTACTTTTTTACGGTAATTAGTAATTTACTCAATCACTTTCCATT
>JAZHYW010035884.1:0-19111 GCA_037355805.1 Ixodes ricinus | reverse complement strand
TACTTTGAACCAGTTCACACTCAAAAGTGATTACAATATAGTATATATGCAACCTTGGTTTCTTCAGCCTTGCTCTGTCGACATCTTCGCATTCCCAACCGACAATGAACTTCAGCGAAAGCTGGAGTCTTCGCAGTGCAGCAGGAATGGGAACTAGGTAGTAACGTTACCCTCAGGATTCCATGGCGGCCGCCGTGGAGAGACCTCATACCCACGGTGCTCACACTCAGCGCCCTCCGCGGCGGCGCGGAAGTAACTATACTTTGTTTCACCTTATGTTGCACCGCAGCGAAGACTATAGAAGCGCGAGCTCATAGCGTTGGCAGCCGCTCTTAAGTCACGAGAGCTTGTGCCGCCGAGATGTGCCCCAGAGTAAGGAGCACGCGCTTGTAGCCTTTCTGCGGTACATCATAAGGTGAAACAGAGTATACTCCTGGTTCGATGCTAGCTCCGAACACGATCTGGTCGCTCGCTCCTCGCGGGAAGAGCGGCCAGAGTCACCACCTCAAATGTGTTTCTTCCACCGTGCACCGGGCCCACTGGGAGACAGAGTGGAGACTTTGGGCCGAAGCCACGCGGAAGGGAGTCCGAGATTTCCTCTGTCCACCTGTCCTTAGCTGAGTCAGTTAGTTGTACATCATTCAATTCCCCTAGATAATTTCCATTAGTCTTCCGATCTTCTCTTTGTTACTAAAATGCACTTATCATCCATTCTTGTCTGCAAACCCGAGTGCTCCGGCTAAATGCGTCGCCCCGTCCGGTAGGGCTGGAGGGAGCAAGCCCTGCGCACCTCAACACCACATGTTCTATAGTCTCGTCTTCCCTTGGCATATGGCACACGGCCGCGCTTAACCATTTTTTCATACTGTTCTAGCCTGAAAGAACAACGAGCTCCCCTGTGATTTATCATACAAATGTTCCTTCCTTATTTCCTGTTTTCGCCACCTATGCACAGTTAAAGCTGAATTTCCCTGCATCCTTTCCTCCCACATCTTTCTCTCTCGGCTTCTTTTACTTCTTTTTCACACAGGTAGTCTGCTGTGCCCCAGCACTTGACTGTTGGTATTCGAATTTTAGTTTTTGGGTTCGGTTTGTCCATTTAGTGTTCAGACTTTTCATGTATAGATGCTTGTATACCTTCCTCGCCAAACGCCTATCCGCAGTTGTGTCCAGTCTTTGTTCAAATTTCAACTTAATGATCGCCTCTCTAGCCTCGAAAGATGCCTAGCCCACTGTCTCCCTGCACTCCTTCACAGGTGTATTTCCATGCGACCCCTGTGCCAGTCTCCAACCCTCCTCGCCGGGTCTCTAAGCTCGACTGGACCTCAGATGTCACGCATGATACCGCATTGGCAAAAGACAACCTCGGCATCATGACTTACCCCTATCCATATTCCCCTAACAACTTTATATCTCGTAATTCCATAGTGCCCTGTGCTTGGTTTTCGTTTTTTTCTTTCTTTGTATATTTACTTTCTCTTCTTCTAAGTATTGTTTCCCCTCATTCCACCATACTCCTATAGGTTACAAGTCAAGAAGGTAGCGGCAAATGCCTCTCAAAGGAAATCATATATCCCCCTCCGCCACCTCCCCATCCAATGGCGTCCCGCGAGGAGAGGCGTTGCCTTTTTGTACATATTTGCTTTATCTTTCGATTCTGACTTAGCATTATGGAAGCCACGAGAGGGAGGTGAGAGTCTTCCTCCTCCGATCAAACAAAGAACGACTTTTGGGGATTAGGTCCCGCTTATGGTCAAGAGGTCCAACGAGTCAAGAGGTCCAACGAGTCAAGAGGTCCAACAGCCACGTGACTGCCGAGTCAAGAGGTCCAACGAGTCAAAAGGTCCAATTCGAGTCAAGAGGTCCAACGCGTCAAGAGGTCCAACGAGTCAAAAGGTCCAATTTGTGTCAAGAGGTCCAACGCGTCAAGAGGTCCAACGAGTCAAGAGGTCCAACGCGTCAAGAGATCCAACGCGTCAAGAGGTCCATTGAGCCTTATCTTTATCTCTGTTTATAATTCTATTGCTATAAATGGCTGCTTGTGACGGTTACTGACTGTTTGATTTATTTGAATGATTTTGGACAATATAACTACTACATAGCTATCGGCGACAAGCAGACAGATACTATTTGCCACAATGTATATGTATTTGAGTGTTAAATAATGAATAGTGCCTGGCGATATATTTTGGACTTGCAGAACTTAGTATCTGTCTTCCAGTCTTTCTGTTCTAGGACACATTTATGCCATTTCTACAGAAGTGTCTCTCAAATTCTCGAGATATAAAAATACAAATGTACCTCAGCATCTCGCGTTTAGCCTTCCCTTTCATGCATCTCAGTATTTGTGATCGCAAATACTTCATTGGGTGACCTTGTCCAGTCCCGGCTTCTCGTATGTTCTATTAAAAATATGATGCGCTGCTGTTTTATGCTTTAGTTCTTATTCACTGAGTTCACCGAATCACTAAAGAGGTAAATAACAGAACATGGGAAGAAGCTCAAATATCATGGGAGGGCGTCTTTAAGCGAGCCCAAATTACGCCATTTGGCGTCAAATAGAGTGTCGCAAATGAATGCGAGCATTGTCTCCTTGAAACGTTATGACCGCTGCAAGCTAGCGGGTTAATCTGGGACGTTGGCTTACTCAAAAGTACGGAGCAGCCACAAACACTTATGCTAGCGATATGTAACTCCTTTACTGCTCTTTATTTTTGAGAATGCTGTAAAATAAACCATGAAACGGAACATTTCATAATTAAGCATTCTTGACACGAATTACCTAACACTTGTCTGTCGATATCGTTTATTTTTAGTTGAAATTACGCGATGTGTTATTCGGGCGGAATTGTAAGATGGTGGGTTAGTTGCTCAATCATTTTTAGAAAATTGGGTCATATAGATTGAAATCGATTGAAGAACTGTTTGTGTCGGAAAGCACGTCGATCTCTGAAGCCGATAGATCTAGTGTGTCCAGTGCTCGGCCATGGCGAATGGAAAAATGACTAACTTTACATGCCATGCTGCGACAGGGCAAACTGTCTCTTCAAGTTCTTCGAAGACCAAGGACTTCAAAATATAAAGGAAGCTATTTTTGACGGGACGTAAACAAATTTAAACAAATACTACAACTTTTGAAAATGATGTCACAGAAATAATAATAAAAAAACTATCTTCAGTTATCCTGACATCAAACGCCGTAATAGTGCTTTAGTGTGATGCTAGACGTCGAAATAGCAAATAACTATGGACATATCTTTCGCTTGTGACGAAAGATATGTTCAAAGTAGTTTTACAATTATTTTGAACCCGGATGTCGAAGTAGTCACTACCTAAACAAAAAAGGCATCTGAAATCGTGGAATGTTAAGACCTTTCCGGTGACGTGTTCGATATTCGCGGAGGAGAGCAACACGGGAGATGCAAATTTACGACATTGTGGTCAGGGTAGAAAAGCAAATATCCACAGCCCTGCAGGGCTGCAGGTCCCCAACAAACCAATGTTGCTATAAGCTTGACAGTTTATAACAACAATGATTTTCGGTGTTTAAAAATCCAGTGCCCAGCATGCGATCCCCATAGCCCAGCGCGCGCGTATTTGTCGCTTCAGAAACTAAGCAAATCACGGGTCATACGCACGAACACTGAATACATCACCGGACAGAAAATATGTATCAAAGTCGTGTTCGTGAGATCCCCCTGTCGTGTGGAAGTCTTCACAGCTTAACTTTTTCTCTTTTTCCGGCATTTTTCTTCTCCGCCTTATTTTGTTAGCATCTCTGTTTTCTGCTTTTTTAATGCGTGAGCATTACCTGGCTCAGTCAGCGAAAAAGCCGCCGGCAAAATCTCCCGTCAAACTCCGTGACTTGTCCTACACAATCCAACGCAATAAAAAAAAACGAAATCTCTGGTCACGTGAGTTCGTATCCTATACTAATCATGTGACCAAACCAAAATAAATTTGTGGTCACGTGACCTTTCTGGTCACGTGACCAAACTGAAAAAAAATCTGGTCACCTGACCTCTCTGGTTACTTGAGCACGAAACCATCCTCGTTTCGAACCTAGGCCTGGTTTCCCTGGTTTCGAATCTATGCCTGGTTTCGAACCTAGGCCTGGTTTCGAACCTAGGCCCTCTTGATCGTGAAACTAGTGGGCTATCCGTTGCGGCAACACAACTCGGGCAAAGTTAGTGCTCACGCATTCTCACATCATAAGAAAAAGCTTAGATGCCCTCGTAGTTTTTTTTTTTTTTGCCTGTACTTATTTTACATTTTTTGCCTGTACATATTTCACACCAAGAGATGAAACGAGTCAAGATATTCAATATTGGACCTCTTGACGCGTTGGACCTCTTGACACATCGAGGCAAGAGTCAAGAGATCCAATATGGGTCAAGAGGTCCAACACGTCAAGAGGTCCAACGAGTCAAGAGATCCACGGCGAGTCAAGAGGTCCAACGCGTCAGGAGGTCCAACGGGTCAAGAGGTCCAATATTGGACCTCTTGACTCGTTGGACCTCTTGACGCGTTGGACCTCTTGACTCGAATCGTCTCCCCTCTGATGAATACAAAGACTGCTTTCAGGGGCTCGGTCCCCCCCCCCCCCCCGATGAATACAAAGGTCGCTTTCTTAAAAAGTGGGGTCGAAGACAAGTTGCCACCACTCTGTGGCCATTATCTATCCATTGAAGCGGAACAAGGAGCGTTTCCAGTGAACTCTTCTTTCGACTGCGGAGAGATATGAAACCGGCGCATCACGCTTGTGGGAGAGCTCCGTTTCACCTTGCGTCCGGACGCAGCGGATGCTACGAGCCATATCGGAGCCAATCTCAGGCCATGTGAGTGTCACGTGACCTTGGGGAGGAGGCACAGAGACGTGCGGGAAGCCTATCACGGGCTACCTCCACATTGGCTAGGATAGCTCGTAGCATCCGGACGTAAGGTAAAATGGCGACAGGATGTCCGGATACACCCATCCTGTCGTTATTCCAGCTGGTACTTTACTTTTTGCTCCCTCCCATTCCACCGTTGTTGTCTCAGTTAAATCCCGGAGAAAAGCTCACCCGAGAAAAGCTCACCGGAAAAAAAGCTCACCCACTTTTGTGCGGGTCCGGACAAAAGCTCACCAGTAAAAAAAGCTCACCCACTTTTGTGCGGGTCCGGAGAAAAGCTCACCAGTCTTGACAGACTCGGAGAGAAGCTCACCTCGAATTACTCTAAATCAATATGTAAAGTGGTCGTTATCATTTAATAGCAGTAGTGCTGCCGAAGTTTTAGGCGCCTCTCTTGCAACAGAGTTAGCGCGAAGTGAGTTTTCGGATTTTACTTGGAGAAGGGATTCATCAGCGTCAAGCTTTTTATCGCATGAGTGTGTGCCCCGAATGAGCAATTTCCACCGCACTAGTAGTTTTGATGACAACCACTAAAATGGAAAAAAAAAAGAGAAAAAGCCCATTGTTCGTTTATGTTGACAGTGTCACGCAGTGTATACACTTATCCGGTCGCTCTGCAACAGACAAAAAAAAAACAGATTTCTTGTTTTGTTTTATTTGTTCAGATTTGTTTGATTTAAATCATACTGATATCACTCTAGCTAGAAAATATTGATTATCACTTAATGCATTTTTAAATACGGTAGGTTGTTTGATAAATTCTTCCGATCAATGAAAACAACGCGGAAAAAATAATCGCTGCAATTTTAACAACTGTTCGTGAAAAACTCCGCCATCTAAAACAAAAACAGCCTAAATTATTTTTGTCAAAAGTTGTATTTTTTTTTTCTTGCAATACGACATTGCTTTCCCAGTTTTCGTTTCTATCTTTTTGCGTTCTGATTTGATCGTAAAAAGATGTGACGTTACTCGACGAACGAGGTCTGGGCTAAAAGTAAAGCTCAACGCATCGATTTATTCCGGAGACCACTGCTAAATCTTTTCTAGTGTGATGATTCTTTGATTTAAAGGAGCTGTGCAACAGTTTTAGTGCTTTGCATAAATAATTTGGGAGTTGGTGCTCTCGAACTTTCTGAAGTAAATTACAAAAAAACCGCTTTTGCCTGCATGTCTTAGTTTTTATTTTAAAAATAAACAAAAATTGAGGTTTTCGGCACCTCTCAACTCCTTTCGCCATCTTCCGAGTCACGTGCGCTGTGACGTCAGTGGGGGTCGCACTGGGTTCGGGTGAGCTCTCCTCTAGAGCCATCAGTGAGCAGCGAGAACTCACCCGCTCGCGACCGCGTGACCACGTGCTGGCGCAACGCGAACAATATGGTGAAAGGAGGAAAGTCTCATCCGGGTCCGGCCACTCTCCGTCCGGCTCTGCCCCCTTCCCCTCCGGCTTCTGGCGGCTGTTCGCGGTAGCAGATAGAGCTGACGGTTTTGTGGGCCAAGGATAGATGGCGCCACTAAAACTCCGTATCATAAAAGATTTATCAATGATACCAGGTTTTTGACGCATTTATGTTTATGTTGGAACGACAAGATTTATAGAAAAGTTACCTTTTATCGAGCAGGTATTCGCACAACTTGCTAACTTTCTACAAGACCCCTATTGACGTCATGCCGCGTGGTTCTCATGGCAGCCGCTCGCGGCTGCAGGTCGGGGAATATTCAAATTTTTGCCTCGCGATTACGCGGCGGAATCGCCACATTTCGAAGGAAGGAGGTGTGTTTTCTGTCCTTTGTGACAAGATAAGCAATGTCAAAAATAGAAGATGCCAATTCTTTCAACGTTAGAATCGTTGCACAGCTCCTTATAATACAGAACGTATATGCGCATATTAAATGCATCGAATAATAAACAAACAGTAAAAGATTTTCGGAATTATTTTTTCTTTGCGGGAAAGGTTTGATTTAAATTACGATTCAGGTCATCTTGATTTTTATTATCCACCCTTGCTGTAGCCCTCGTTCTCAACTCCGCATTTATGTCATCCCATTTCGCGTGAGTCTTAGCATATTTAATTATCACGTAGCCGAGATAGAGAAAAAATACGTAATTGAAGGAAAACAAAAACACAAAAAAAACAGCGCTGAAAAATACGCGAAGACAAAGGGAAACAGGACAGGGCGCACTCTCAACTGAATGTTTGTTGGAAATAACTTTACTGCAAATTATTTCTCTTACAGAAATCAACCCTCGATAGACCGACTTCGAAGCCAATTGTCATCCATACATGCACAGTGTCACGCAGAATTAAAAAGAAAAAGGTGGCGCTCTGTTGTTTTTTTCAGCGCTCAATAAGATGGCGCGACTTTGCCGCCAGATAAATAACCCACAGCTCTATTCGGATCCATGCGCAACCAAACACCGAATTAAGTACGTTGAGTACGCTACAGACGTTGTCTACGAAATTCCGATGACCTATGGGATAACCTATGTGGGCCAGACGGGCAGGTGCGTGAATTATCGCGTCCGCAAGCGCGCAGCTTCCCCGAGAACGACTCCTTCGGGGCATCTTGCGATTCATTGTAACAGATGCCCTTGCACCCCTGGCCTTCGATGACGCTAAAAGTTCGGCTAGATACAGAGATGAAGTTTCGAGAGAATTGGATGAGGCATTTGAAATTAGGTCCAGGGAGAAGAATGTGCACAAGTGAATCGTCCTTATCATTATCTACAAATGAGCTTGAATTTCTGAAACGCGGGCTGAAGAGATAAGGATGTCGAATTTGTTTTTTTTGTTGGCTATATTAACATGTTATTTCCAATAAACTTCAGTTAAGAGTGAGCCCTGTCCTGTTTCCCTTCGCCATAGTGCCTGTATTTTTCGTCCCTTTTTTTTCCTTTGCAATAACCGACTGGCCCAAATCAGCGCTTTACTGAAATGCAACCTTTTTTATGTTCCTTTCGAATGAGGTATGAATTGAAACCACTGCTTTTTAAACAAATGGTGAAATGTGGAGATTTGGCAATGCGGTGTCGGTATACTACATAAATTGTCATTTCTTAAATAAATATACAGAAACTAGTCAGGCTGCAGCCCTCCACTCGCTTATATTTTCCTCCGTGTTTTTTTTTTCAATTGAAGTTTTATTGAAATTATTTTATTTTTGTCTGGCAAGGCCTCACGTGCTACAGGACATGTTCATATTTTCAAAATAAATTCTGCTAGTGAAGTGCAGAATCACCGCATGCGCATAAGGTACTCCAGCATACTTCAGTTGAGTGATCATATTCCACTTCGAGTGAACGCTCGATGTAGGTGAGCTTTTCTCCGCATCGGACAGTTTTGCGGTGAGCTTTTCTCCGGTGAACTTTCTCCACCGCCCGTCTCAGTTGTCTCGTTTGTGTTCTCGTCTTGTGCCGTGTTGCTGTTCGTGTTCTGTCCAATCTCGTTCGGTTCAAGTTCTGCGAATGTCGCCTCGATCGTTCGTCTAATAAATTCCTTGCCTCCTCGCACTCTACACTTATCCTTTCTTATGTGGTCAACAAACACTGGAACCCTTGTTTTTCTCCCCTGTGTATTAATGTGCTCCCAGAACCTTTTGCTGCATTCATATTGCCACGTGCATCGCCGAGCGAGCGTGCGTGGCCGAATGGTTACCGCGCTTGACCGTCGCGCGGAAGGTCTAGGTTCGATTCCAGTCAGCGGAATGTCCTTTCATTTATTCGTTCAACTTGGCGTTCTCGTAAGTTCGAGAACATTCCGTCTGATCGAGTTCCGAATGTTCTACGGTTTGAAAGTTCTACGCGGAATGTTCCGGAAACCCACGAGGGTAGATAAGGGATTAAGATGGCAGTTTGGGCAAGTTGGTTCATGATCGAAGATAGGCGCCGAAAAAACAAGGACAAAAGAGATGTAAACGCTGGCGACAGTGTTTACTCTCTTCTTGTCCTTGTTTTTTCGTGCGCCTATCTTCGAGTAGGTAAGGGACTCCGCATGGCGAGCGGAGTCAGTCTTGCCCCAGCTTTCGATCCTGCTGTTACGCCGCCGTCGACGCCCGCGACGCTCTATTGTTATCTTCTGTTTCCTTTTTGTTTTGGGCGCAAGTTCGCCCCATTAAACGTTTAGTTTGTTTCAGTTTTCGTCGCCTCATCAATTGTCATTCGTGACAATGTCATTTTGATTTACCTCCATCATCCACTGCACTCCAGCTCTACCAATCTTGGTCTGGATTAAGAGCAGATGCCTTCCTTTTCCTTTCCTGAAATGTATCCCATTTCGATGCTACCTCAGCGGCTTTTCTTCGCCCATCTGTGTTTCTCTGGGGCCTCTTGTCGCCCTGCTATGGCCGCCTTAGCTTCACTGTCCCATCAGCTTTTTGGTGCCTGTTTTCTTCCTCTTTGTTTGGTTGTTTAACTTCTCGAACTCTATTTTAAAGAGTGTTTACTAAATCATCATATGTCCATTATCTCTCCAATTTTCTAGATACTGATAGCTCTCAATTCCTCTGATACTTCGGAAGTTGGGCGTCGTTTAGGGTCGTTGTACATTGTCTCGTTTAAGAATTTGTGTCTGGTTCTGTTGTACCAAACTTTATTTTAAGTCACTTACGATCACTTCGTAAGCTTTTTCGTGCCGTCCTCATCTATCCCAATGTGTCCTAATCTGTTATACGAAATGCTAAACATTAGACAGTAATCAACTGTTTAGTGCAAATTGTTTCTCTTCCACGTTATTTTTCCTCGTAGGAAACAGCGCGAAAACTGACGAGGACGTGGAAGAAACACACGGGACGAGCGCTGACTATCAACTGAAATATTGTCGTCGGAAAATATACGAAAACGACCATTCTGTCCTCAGTAGTACGACCCCTCGCCTGCGTATCACGGGGCAGTTCATAACAGCGTGATTTCAGGTGATAAACGCGATAAATAGCGATATGAAGCTAGCCAAATCCAAAAACGCCACCCTCACTATCTAGCAGTGCCAAAGACGGTTGGCTGACACAGGAGGCTCCGTCTTTTTTCATTTAGTAGGGCTCTACTATCTCTGTAGACGACTGGTCCTTGTGCTTGAACAAAATTTCGCTGTCACTCAATCTTGGCTCACACTTACAGTGGCTGCAATGCATCGCAAGATGAGAGTATGCACACCCCTTCAATGAACTCTGGTGCTCCTCTTGTAACACGTCTTTTCATTTCTTTTTTCGAATTTGAGTAACTTGATTGTGTCAGCGCTGTTACATCCTTCCCTGTTCAAAAACAGCTCCCATTCAGGCTTTCTAGTTCCCCTCGATTTGGATAAAACCGGCTCGGGTGTTAATTTTCGGCGTTTACTGGTTTATACCGAAAAAACAGAACCCTATACTCGCAATGTGAAGCAAATCCAGAATGTAATGGACAATTTCTTTGGTGAATTTGGAGCGAACCATAAGCGCCCTTGGTACGGTAAATGCGAGCCTGCGCTTGCACGCGCTAGAAGATACCAACAACAAAACGCCTTAAAACCGCTCGAAATCCAAAAGGCTGGCTGCCTTGCTGCCCCTCGGCTCGCGCATTGCGCACTCAGGCGCTGGAACAGGTAGCGTATCAGCAGTGGACTCGGGCGTCTTCTGACGCTGAAATTGCACTGGTTTATTTACGGCGACTATATGCAAAGAACCGTCGGCGTGACATGGTTCAGAAAGTCAGCCGAATTGGATATGTTTTTCAATTACGCTGTGCGGCTTTAAACCCGACTTTGCTCGTGGAATAGTTAAAAGTTCTTTGAATTAATCTTAAAATATTATTTCATCAGGGAAAAAAATAGCTGACTGATTCACCTGATAGCTGGCTGTTCCTTCGAAACGTCTTCCTAAATCATCAAAATATTTTTAAACATTAGCTGAGTTCCGTGAGACACCCTCTATGAATGGCTGTCGTGGGTATTTTCATTTTGAAGGAAGAAAAGATGGAAAGGGCTACCGGCGCTTTCCTCCGCTGGTTGTGTAGAAGAGAAGGTCGGATAGGGAAACAAACGGTGTTGGGTGTCTGCCTGGCCTTTAACCGTTCGCGCTGCCTTTCTGTTTTTAACTACATAAACCATTGAAGGCCGTGGTGACGGATAGCGACGGTTCCCAGTCATCAAGGACGCCATTGCTATGGTGATGAGGTGCACGAATAGCGACGAAAGCGTCGAATACCGAGGACATAATGCTGCTTGTATGGAATCCGGCAGACGATTACTGGCTGCAATGTTTTTAAACTCCTGCTTTCCGCATCACTGGAAGTGATGAACCATTCATCGAATTTCGCTTGCAATAGGCCTGTTCACCATGTGGTGCAATGGTCAACAAGCGATACACGAGCAGAACCTCAATTAACTTTGTAAACACCGGAGCTGCTGGCAAATCGGTTTTGTTGCTGGCGCATATTGCGTTCGCGTTGCTGTTTAACGTATTGAGCGACAAAGACGTTGCCATATGCCATCAAAGCGCAAACCTCAAAGCCTGACCACGAATTATTTTACTGTTGATGCAATATTTTGGTACTAACCTTCAATTTCATCACAGCACGTTCATGCCGCTGTTTACGTCCCCCGCACTGGCAGGTCTGCGCTGACTCAACAAAAACGTGCACTGGGCTAAACATGATCACCTTTTACCAGACGCCCTGCAGCGACTATCCCAGCGCTTCAAAGCGCCCAATCAACGGAAACAGCCATGCACCAGCGGCTGCTCAAGGAGCGCTTTTTGCCGGCTCTCTGGTATCGCGCAGGAGATCGCGATTAAGGAAAACCAGCTCGAACTACCTTTTCAACAATTTCTAGCCTCACCCGGAGGCGAAAATCAGCCATTCAACTAAGTGTTGTAGATGACCAAAATCGAGTCGGTCACCACTGCAAGTTGTTTTATGAAAGCGGGTTCAGTTACAAATTTTTTACAATCTGCAAACAGCAGTTATCGCGAGAAAACTGGCACGGACCTTGCGAGGCGTACCCCATGTTCATTGGCGGTACAGCGTTCGGTGCCGCGCTCCATTCACGAAATGTTTCGATCACAGTCGAGAGGATGGCGTTGAGGAAACGTGTTTCCGGTTTTACAGACGCAATGCTGCTGCCGCCGAGACCAGGGTCATGTGGCAAGCGATGGAGCTTAAGGACATCCCAGCCGCTCTCGCCTTGCCGGAGTTGCCTTGCAAGCTACGCAGGTCCTCCGGACAATGGAAACGGCTTTTCTGTGCGTTATTTACGTGCACCCCTATGACCGCGCAATGGTGTCCCGATGACCGGGGGACTGTTGCCATCGAAGCCCCGTGGCTCCTAATTAAGTTTGCGAGGTTTAAAACAGAAAAAAAAGCGCGAACGAGGGAAGTTGGGGCACAGCAGTCACCCAACACCGGCCGAGCCTCTCATCCGGGACTTTCACTCTTTCTACACAATCAGAAAGGAGGAAAGCGCCGGTAGCCCTTCCCGCTTACCACTCTCGCCCTCTACCGGTAGGACGGTCTGTACTTTTGTCATGTGAATAACCCATGATCTCACTGTGACTTCCTCGTTCAAAGTGCAGCTCTACAGTAGTGAGACAGGTGCGCCCCTCTGGCGCGCCTGTTTTCGGTTTCCAATATCATTGATATTTACTTCTTTGTACCATTCGTTCATGGGCGAGGCCATATATTCCGTGAGAGTTTGGCATTCTTTTGAACATGCCGACAGTCTAGCAACCACGACCAGAGATCTGGCAACCGAAGGTTTCCACCCGCCATATTGTGCGAATGATTCGCGACCCACTCTGGATTAGGCACTCCATTCGATCAATTACAGGCGTAACAGAGTACCGATAAACGAGAAATGTTACTAGTAACCGCGAATTTAAATGAGCTAGCTCAGAGTGGAGTGGAGAAACGAAAACGAATTGCCATGCTTGTGCTATCGCGAGGTCGGACTTAGTTTCTAGCTAGATGTAGCAGGGTCGCTGAGCTCCACCGCATCCGTTCCGAACTGGTTCACTATATACGGCTATGTTCCGCAGTGCTTGTACGGCATTATTGTGAGGGAGAAAACAACACTGAAAGATCCCTTTTCCATTTACAGCACAACCATCGCGTTGACTGTCTGACCAAAAATCCAATTCTTTCATCTGTCTCGGTGCTGTTCTCTCGTACCTTTTGGCATTATTTTTTCGACGAGGGGCTTTAGAAGTAAGTGAGCTCTTCTAGTACTGGTGGCTGAATCGTCGTGTGCACTGCGCAGGACCCTGCGCGACCACCTGGCCAGTGCGGTACCTGCTGTCCGAAGCCCGCCGCCACCAGGTGACCGAGAAGAGGCTGTGCCGTGCCCACATGGAGCTCCAGGGACAGACGGCCACGTACCTTTGCTACCTGGCCAGCACCCGCAAGGGACATGTGCGTCGCTACCGTCTCCACGCACGGAGCTTCAGACTCCCTCGCGGGAGTCTGGCCTCGTTGACAACTCTCTCCCATTCTATAGTAAACTTTAGCGGCAGGAACAAAGTGGTAAACTGGGCCAGTTAATAGTAATTAAAAGCATAATTGATGAATATCAGCTTTACAAAAAAAAAATTGGAACGAAGAAAGGAACAAACACAACTGGATGGAGCCGAACTTGCAACTAAATTTATTACTTATTTACCGACGCCATAGTAAAGTGGGAAACATTACTTGCACGCGAACAGATTCAGCGGTTCGCTTGTTGGAGTGATAGGCTTACCGCATGAGAAATCACATTGATAGCTGTGTCGCTGTGCAGATTCTTAGGCAGTGCATTGTTCCTTTCGAATCATTCACAGCCGCAACTCACCGCGGGGATTAGGGGCCGTGTGTGATAGCGCTTCGCATCTCGGAGCATGTGAAACCAAAAGCTCGCGCTGCAGAACCCGGGTTCCTGGGCCGAAATCCCCAGCCCTGCCTGTTTCGATCTGAATGAGCATCGTACCGGCATGCGGTCGTGTATCACCACTGCGTGATGCACGTTAAAGGCCCGGGCTAACAGTGCACTGCAGTGACAACATTTGTCATTTACAGCGGAGACGCCAGTCGCCCACTGAGACTGACGTCTTCCCGCTGTGTAAACACCGACACGAGCTTTCGCCACTCACGTCGTCACACGCAGCCGCCGACCTCCTCCAGTGGACTAATTAAGGACTCTTTTTCTTTCATTAGGCGTTGCAGCAGCAGTATCACGGCCGGAAAGAAAGGAGCGTCGAAGAATCTGCACGCTTGGCTGGACTCGCCCTGCCTCAAGCCTCCCGGAGACACCAAAGACTGCTGAGTTCTGAACGTGTTTGTTCTGTAGGACGTTCTTGCTTTAGACTCCTCGACCCAGTGATATGTAGAGGGCCGTCGTAGGTCACTCGAAACGAGCGCTCACTTGTCTAGATGCAGTCGTCACGATTAAAACAATGTTTGAGGCACCTTATTTGTCACATTTTATTCTGCTCCGCCAATGTGTCTGCATGGACCTAAATTAAAATATAAGGGTCTGCTATTTCCTGATCTAATAATGTCTATTTATGTTTAGATTCCGAATATGGCGTGATTTATATTTCGCTACAAAATCTTGTTTTTGTTCATTATGCTATTAATAATTTACGGTCATCTCGAGGCTCTGATAGCTCGTCCCACACCGGTAGTCGGGGAATAATGTCCTCGCTGTTGTTGTTTTGGCTTGTGCAGCCCTCGTATCTAATATAACCATAGCGGCGTGCGCAGCATCCACTTGTCCACACCACAAAGCCCACGTCCCGTGACGACGATGGTGATGGCACAGAACGCCATGGCGCGTTCAGTGTGCGTTCCCCAGAAACGCATCCAGGACGCGGCAGCGGCTGAGCACCCGCCGCTCCAGAAGCAGGTCGAAGGGCGCCAGCGAGTGCATCCACAGCGGCAACCAGGCCCACGTCCGGAACACGGGCGGAGCCAGTGAGGCCGCCTCTGCTGGACCACGTTCAGAACCAGCAGCGACAGCGCCGCCAGCAACACCGGCACGCCGATGGCGCTGAATAAGGCGGTACCGGCGAAGGACAGCGCAAGCACCACGACGGGTAGGGCTGACGAAGAGGACCAGGAGGTAGGCGAGCGCGAACCAGCGGTACCCTGGGCTGCCGTGCTCGCCAACCGATCGGGCCAGGGGCAGCGGGAACCGCATGAAGGGCACCGGGTAAAAGAGGAGCGCGCCGTAGACGTTCAGGAAGCTGCGGCATAGGGCCGCTGCAGAGCGTCGCGGGTCGGCTCTCCCGCCAGGGCGGCCAGGATGCCCGTGGTCGTGGTGCCGATGTTGGCGCCCAGGAGCAGGTGGGTACACGCGCTCCAGGTCCACTCTCACTGGCGGCCGAGAGGAGCGTGAGCATGGAGCTGACGGCCGTGCTGCTCTGGAGGACTAGGGGTGACCAGGAGGCCCAGGCAGAGGGCAGGTGTAGCCCTCAATGAAGCCCTCGGGGAGGCGCGAGAGCGCGAGGACCAGGTGTGCCTCGGGGGCTGGGTTCATGGTGCGTGCCAGGAGGCTCAGGCAGCCCAGGAGCAGCAGTAGCGAGAAGAAGAGCAGCAGGAGGCCGGTCCCTTGGTCCCCGAGCTGGAGCTGTGCCAGGGCGCTGCGGCCTGCGGTTTCGACATTGGTGCCTGGAGCCCGTGTCCGACTGGTGTGTTTACCGCGTCTTCAAAACTGGTCCTTGATTTTCGCCTGATGATGTCATAAAACTGTCGTGCTATTTACTGCCTGCCGCGATCCTGGCTGTGGCAGAGCGGCGGGGTGGATGCGGCAGATGCCTATCCTGCTGTAGCCAGACAGTCGACGTAACGCCGCCAAAGCTGACACGAGATGGAACCCCGCGACGACAGCGACCCTTGCGTCCGCTCTCCTTTTTCGCTAGCGTTTCTAGGGTCAACCGCCAGGATCGCGACATCCGAGAGTGTGACACACCGGCTCCTTTGAGACAATTCGTTGCCACTTCGGGACAACTTTTGCCGCGTATGCAGAATAGAGTCGGTAAAATCACCTGCCGAAGGCTCGTTCCAAACACCGTAGTAGGGTGCCTCGTCCTTCTGTTTAGGGTGCTGAAATTCTTTGTAGTAGTTCATGTCGAAAGTACGCGCTCACAGAGAGAAGCGAAGAAATTTCCGGGTACAAAATGCCACCGTAGTACGGTCAGCGCCAAGAGCGCGAGCCGAGACGTTCTTTCCGCCTCCTAAAACGGGAAGAAAAGAAAAGAATTCTTTAGGACAAAAGGGTCAGATATCCTGCGCTAAACACATGTGAAAAGGCACACCTAACTGAGGCGGTAGGTTCAGACGTTCAATCATGCACGGTGTGCGGAGGCAGCCGGTTCCTGGACTTACATGATCGCGTGCAAGAACTGCCGTTGAAAGAGCAGCAGATGCGGACCGTGCTGAGCGCGGGCACGGCATGTGCGTGTTCCGAGGCCTTGTGCGGTCTTGCGTCCTCTAGCTGCGATCGAGAGTTGTGGTTAAGTTGGAAAAATTTCACTTGATGTCTAGATTGAAACATTTACACCGCTCAGTGCGCAATGTAATGAGCGGGGAAGCTGCCCGAAAGTTTCACCGACTCACGAAATGCCTTTAAAACAATTGTGCATTAGATGATGACAATAATAATGAGATAATAGCTATTGATGACAATTGAGTCGTGTGTTTCATTAATTTGCTGTTCCTTTTTTATTGTTTCATTTTGTTGTTTTGTCAATTATTTCTCCCATTCCTGCAATAGCCTTCGCGCGCCGTATATAAAAGAATCTCTATATACAGGGTGTTTCACGAAAGGTGGACAAATTCGATATTGCGAAAACAACCCGTCGCAACAAAAAAAAAGGCTTCTGTCGTTTTGGTCCTGGGCCAGAAGGGCCTATTTTAGAGAAACTATTAAAGACCTCGATTGTTAAATATTTTTGCGTAATTAACGTTTTTTACTATTGTTGTTTGAGGGCGTGGTTTCAACTAGGAAAATTGCTCAGCATCATCGAAAAACAGTGCATCAACAAAGTGCAGACCGATAGACGGCACGCGAAGCATTTTGCGGCTTTCTGAAAAACCGCGCGAATTCGACGCGCTTGCTAGGTTTCGGTTTAAGCTATCAGAGCGCATCTCGGCACCGATGGCACCGCGCCCCGTGGAGAAATAAGCGCCCAACCAGGCTCTGCTGCGTCGCGCGAGGAGAGCGGGCTGCGTATTTTCGGCGCCGACTTGAAGCCGAGGGGCCGTGGCCAATCGACGCCATGGATGTCAGCCATAGCTGGCCTTTGCGTTTTGTCATCGTTGACGTCACAATTATATTCAGCTGTTATTTTGACAACGACACGATTTATATTTGAGATGCCGACTACATTTTGATGTCGGTCGCTCGGCGTGTTGTGGTCGGGCGGTCGGCGGCTCGGCGGTGTCCGTTGTCAAGGTGCCGCCTGTACTCGTCGCGTTCTCAGGGACATCAAGATAGCTTTCTCCCATTTTCAAACTTCGTCAGGTACGCCCGTCACTCCCGTTGCAAATGAAGATTACGTGTACCGGAGGCGACAGAACCAGCCGCCAGTGTTTGTGCGCATTTCTTCTGGAGCTGTACTTGTGTGTAATACGACGGATTATCACCCTTCGCATAGAATAGCTGCGAAGGCCGTGCAAGCGGCGAGCGAGTGCACCTGCGCAGAAGAAAGTTCCATACCATTTTGTTCAGCGAAAATTCTCGCCAACATTCGTTTCTTTTTTTTTTTCAGTGTTGATCGCAAAAAAAGAAATGTCAGTAAATATTGCTATTGCTAACAAAACAAGATGTCTAGAAAAAAAAAAAGTAAAGCTCCACTGTGGATGAGACCCGCGACCGCGTGCGCTAGCTGAAGGAAGCTACGCTACAACTTCGAAGTCTCGTTTTGACAATTCGTTTTACACGGACTTTCGGATGGCACTTTAACGCGTAAGTGGAGTAGCGTCGGACGGCCTTTGAACGCTCTGCAAAAGTGGCGTCGGACGGTACTCTGAGTCCCTACGAATCTTCTTTTGCAACAGGAGTGACCGACGGCGCTGGGCGAACGAACGTGGAAAACTGTTCTGGATGTCAGACGATTGATACGCAACAGAACGCGACGAGCACAGGCGGCACGTCGACAACACACGCGAGCGAGGACACCGCCGAGTACCTGACCCGCACGCACTCGCCGACCGACCAACGTTTCAACATGCAGCCGGCGACATCAAAGTAAAACGTGTTTACGTCAAAGAAGGCCAAATGATGTTCGCGTGACCGCGGGCGCGCCCCCTGGACGTCAAATCGATGCCGAAATACGCACCAGAGAGCGCGGCGAGGGTTGGTTGCACTATTTCTCCACGGGCCTTGCGGTGCCGCCAGGGCCGAGACAAGGCCGAGATGCGCTCCGATGGGAAGCCAGAAACTAAAAACCACGTCAGATTTGCGCCAACCAGCTTCGGTGAACCCAGAGCGGTAAACCAGCGGCCAAAAGCAACCCCGGTTGCCGCCATCTAGACCGTTTGCCACATTAGTGATCACGCTGACTTCAAGATGCGCTGCGCGCACAGATACGCCATGAGTCAGATTAGCCCAGTGCAGTAGCATTGCCGCGTTCAGGAACATATTTGATCTCACTCCTAGAGTAAATGTTACGCGCGCTGGCGTTTCCAGAAAACCTGCCCGCGTCCAGTTACTCTATCAGTCTTGTCGCGTGACGCGTACCCACCGGCGTACTCAGGCCATACGAGATGAGATTGGAACGCTGGCCCAGAAGACGCCCCTGCCTACCGTGAGTCTGACCAATCAGTCATGGCCCACCTCTGGCGCACCCGTATCTTGACGTCTGCGTGGTCACTAATGTGGCAAGCAGGCAGATGGCTGGCAACCAGAGAGTGCCATTTCCGCTTCACGAGCCTTGCCAGGTTGCCGTTTACCGTCGCATGAGTGATCCTGCAAGCTCGTTGATTTGCGCAGTTTTTCAGAAAACCGTAGATATGCTTCCCGTGCCGTCTGCCATTCTGCCAGTTTGTTGATTTGCTGTTTTTCGATGATGCTGCTGACAATTTTCCCTACAAATTGAAACCATAGCGCTTAAATACAATATTACAAGAAGTTAATTACGCAAAAATAATTAACGTTCTAATTATTTCGGACTTTAATAATTTTTCTAAATAGGCCCCTGGCCCAGACCAAAACGACACAAGTATTTTTTTATTGCGACACGTAGTTTTCGCAATATCGAATTTTTAATCCATCTTTCGT
>JAZHYW010035883.1:0-64464 GCA_037355805.1 Ixodes ricinus | reverse complement strand
GCCGCTGGTTCAGTTACGTATTGCTTTATCAGCTTTGGCCGGAAGTTTGGCTTGGCGCATAGGTCACGTGACGTCCATTTTACCGCGCGAAACGGAGAGTGGTTACTTAGAGCTTAAGAAACGCAGGGCGAGTCGAGTCCTGTGTATCTAATTATTGCTGCGATCTCATTGAGAGCTTCAGGGAACCGTTTTTGCACATCCGATACGGTACAATAGGCTCTCCGGTACGAACTGCGCATATGCGAGAGTTCTGCGGTAGCATATATGCAGTTCGTACAGGAGGTCCCACCGTATCGTACAGGAAGCGCAGAAACGGTTCCCCAAAACTCTGTTAGATAGTTTTAGGGAATCGTTTTTGCACGTCCGATACGTACGGAGGACCCTCCGATACAAACTAAGTGTGCGCTACAACAGAAGACTCCCATATGCGCAGCCCGTGCCGGAGGGCCCTCGTACCGTACCGGACGGCAAAGAAGTTCTGCCACCATTTTACAAGATGATCAGGAAAAATAGAGGATCTAGAGGCGGTGGCGTGACTACTATTGTGAAGGACTCGGTCGATCTTGTGCCACTGGATAGTGGTATCACCTGAAAAGCCGTTGTGGTCTAAGTTAAAGGTTTACGAAATTGTGTTTTTGATCGGTGCTGTAGATAAGGCTGCGTGAACCGGCCCGAAGTTTCTGGGAGAATTGTACGACGACATGGCTGCGCGCTTCAATCAGAACACAAAAATTATCCTGACTGGAGATTTTTTTCTCCCTGATATTGATTGGGCAAAACAAAAACCTGGGAAAAATTGAGTTGTGTCCATATAAATTTTGTTAGACATTGTACTTAGTTTTAATCTCAAGCAGTTAGGGATCACCTCGACTAGAATAACAAATACTATACTTCGTTTCAGCTTCGGTCTGAGCGCGGCCGATGTTATGAGCCGAAGGGCCAATCAAACAGCGAAAGAGGCACAACGTCATGGCGTGCTCTCTGCAGTTGATAGGACCACCCGGTATTCGCCGTCTCTCTGTGCGTGCTCCTCCGCCGGCTAGTCCTATCAAGCGCAGAGAGCACGCCATGACGTTGCGCTTGAGACAACATTTGAAGGATCTTGTCGCTTAAGCTAGTGAAGATTATTATGGAAAAGTGCACTCTTGCTTCTTGCGGGAATCACCCCAAACGTTCTGGCGTTTTTTCTCGTACAATAAGAAAACATATCTTAAGTAAAGGTAAACGATCAGTTGGTAACATGTCATATTCCGAATTGCAGATAAATTTAATACATACTTTCAGTCAGTTTTTTTTGCTTCATGTGACCAGCCGGGAGACCAAATCAACGGCTCAGACAAATCATGTTTGTCGGATCTGGTTCTTACAGAAAGCGAGTGTATCCAACTTGCTTTTAAATATAACCGTAAACAAATGCTTCTGGGTTCGGTGACATTTATAGTGAGTTTTTGAAAAGATCAGCTGAGTGGGCCTTTCGTTATCTCGTCATAATCTTCCAGGCCTCGCTCCAACAGTCCAGGTTAATAGCAGATTGGTTGTGCGGCAAAATAGTACCTATTCTCAAATCAGGGGACAAAATGACCGTTCAAAATGACCGTACCATAACTTTAACATCGACGTCTTGTAATCTTTTGAAACACATTATTTCAAAACACATTACTGAATACTTGTAACAAAACAACCTAATATACAAACATCATCACGTCTTCAGAAATGGACTATCGACGGTCACACAATTAAGTGAGTGTGTGCACGAGTTTTCATTTGTGGTAAATGAGCGCGTTCAAATAGACGTCGTGTTTATGGACGTTTCCAATGCGTTCGATAGCGTGCCTCATAACAAATTAATCGAGAAACTTCCTTACCTGGGGCTGAATAAAAGTATTGTAATGCGGATCATGTCATATTTAACTAACAAAACGCAGTATGTCCGCTGCAGACATGTACAAGTTACTCAAAAAAAGTAATTAAGTTAAGTTACTGAGTATTGACGTCAAAAGTAATTCGAGTAGAGTAGAAATTACATAAAGAAGAAGTAATTGAAAAATTACAAATTACCGTAAAAAAGTAGCGAATTATTTTTGAAGTTGCTTTTGAAGTTTATATATATTCCGCACGGGCAAAAGAAAGTACTAGAGGTTTTGCTCCGTTAGCGAAATTGTGCTGGCCAAATGTGAATCGGCTTGTTTTGTTTTTTTCACAGAGAATGCTTTAATAATAGCTGGTTCAGCTTCTGCGTGCCTAATTGTTTTGTACTTCCTTGTTTGTTTGGTCAATGATGTACTACGAATGTGTCATTTGTACTTTGAGGTTTAGCACTGTCTGAGCTTGATTTTTTAGACAGTGCTTTTCTTGTTGACAGTGTTGCATAAAGTACATCTAAAAAACCGGAGGTGCATCAGTTGTTTTACGGAAATGGCAGCAAATATTGTATATGGTGAAGTCGCCTGCAGAGTAGTTGTTTTACTCTCGCTGACGAGCTATTTGACACAATCAACTTATAAGGCACTTATTTCTATCGGTCTTATAGCCGCCATTACTTCACTAAGAGAAATGACCAGATGACGTCTCGAAAGAGCGCGTCTTCACATGATGATACCGCCATTTTTTGTTTTCAAATTCGGGAATGTACATTGAAGTCGGGAGTTTCACTTTCCTCGGAAAAAAGCAAGTACACGTTCAGAGAATTTACTTCACGTAAAGTACGATATTTCTAAACAGTGATATTTTAAGTGCCATATAAATAGAGTACTTCCCAACACTGCTTGTCTATTATTTTTCATAAATAAACATTGGGGAATTACTACAGGTTTTCGAACGATCTCTGAATCTTTGAAGATCTGGATATTCTGAGTTGTGGGAGGAAGGCAACGCCAAAAGGGCAATCTTTGCGTTGCCCTTTAGTCACGTGATTCTTCAAGTACAGCACAAACTACGGGAGCACAAGATGAGTTTCAGAGCAGGTGCTGCATTTTATTGCTTATTTTGAGTGAGGATGCAGTGTGTGCATTTCCTGTAGTGGGCGAGCAGTTTCTTAGTTGGGGAGAAGCGGGAGCAGCCCTCTCTTTAAAGGGTCAAGTCTCCTTGAGCTTCAGGACACAGAGAAACGCCAGTATTTGGCGCGAATCCCGCAGTTCGCTCCTCGTGCCTCGTGGCAGTGTTGTTGAACGGGGGGGGGGGGGGTGGTTTCGGACTCTCCAAATTATTTTCTCCCTTCCCCTCTTCCTACGCCACATGCTTCCCCCCTCTTTGCGAATTCAGCTGATCTTCGAACATCCTATCTCCCTCTGTGCAAGAACGTTTGTTGATAGGCAAAACAGCCACTAAAATTCGAAAGTAATTTGTAACTTGAGTAGCAGTTACTCAAAAAAAGTAATTAAAGTAAACTACTAATTACCGATATAAAAATGTAATTGAAAGTTACTAAACTACTCAGAAACGTAGTTAAACTACAGTAACTTGAGTAGAGTAGTTGAATTACGGACAAGTCTGGTCCGCTGTAATGATGCATGTTCTGTTCCGCTAGCTGTTTATTCGGGGGTGCCACAGGGGTCCGTATTAGGTCAATTTTTGTAATTGTTATTTATTAACGGTATAGCCAAATACATATCTCCTGCCATTAAGGTAAAACTATTTGCAGATGATTCCATGCTGTTCGTTAATGTGTGTGTACAGTAGCAGACCAGGAATTACTTAACACTTCTCTAGAACAGCTGAACTCATGGTGTGAAAAATGGGGCATAGTAATAAATTTTGACAAAACTGTTTATTGTAGCATTAAAAATAAGAAAAAATCAGGCAGAAGCCATCCTTTGGGAATGATTATCTACGTTAATGCGAATAGCATCAAACGGTGCGGAGTTATGCGCGTTCGTCAGGTGGCCGGCACACTCTAGATACGCCAGCCCACTCTTGAGGCGATTCTAAATTTGTTGACACTTTCACAGCCCTGCGCACGATCTCCGCAGCCCAGCACGTGCGTTTGTGTCACTTAGGAGGGCGAGCAAAGCACGCGCCATACGCACAAACACTCAAAATGGTACCGACCAGACTTTCTGGCGTCTCAGCTAGTCTCAACCAACGCTAGCTCTAAACGGTTGTTTATATATTTACCATAGGACGCGCTTTACAGCGCTGTCACGCTGCACGGTGCGCGCGCGTTCCATGCACGAGGGCTCATTCCGCTCTCGTGAGGGTGAGCACGGCTGCTACATCACCCTCTCCCGAGCGCGGGAGAGGGTGAGCTAAGCGGCCCGTGCTCAGCCTCACGAGAGCGGAATGAGCCTCGTGCATGGAACGCGCGCTACCGGTAGCTATGACAGCTGCTGTAAAGCGCGTCCCGATGGTAAAGATATAAACAACCGTTTAGAAGTGCGTTGAATGACTGCCTTCATAGCTCTGTGGTTAGCGCGTCTGCCTGCTGATCAAAGGGTCAACGGTTCGAATCCCAGTCGGCGCCGGTCTTTTTTATTTATTTATCGACCCGCGGCGTAAGAGGTTAGATAGCCAGATAGATACATAGATAGACGAAAAGTGCGTTAAGTATCCAAAGAATGCTATTCGCATTAAAATGCTATTCGCATTAAAAGTTAGGACATCGATATACAATTGAAGGCATACCACTGCGAACTGTAAACGAATTTAAGTATCTAGGTGTTGTATTTTCCAGTAATATGGGATGGAACAACCAGGTGGACTACGTTGCTGCAAAAACCTACACGAAGCTAGTACTCCTAAGAAGATAACTTATCCATGCTAGGAGTGACCTGCGGTATACTTGCTTACAAGGGCTATGTTCGTTCGTTATTAGAATACCCGAACTCGGTAGAGGTCCCATATAGGAAAAATCAGATTTCTCAAATAGAAATAATTGAAAAATCGGGCTCTAAGATTTATTTTTTTTCAGGTACAACCGCAGATATTTTGTTTCAGCACTGAGACAAATGAGACAACTTGATTCTTTGGCTAAGCGAAGACAAACGGCAATACAAAAGAAAAACTATTTTTTATTGCAAACGGAATAACGACGATTGATCCTCAGTTGTACCTGCGGCCTTCAACATCAGGCTCCCAGAGGACCACTAACATCAAGGAGATTGCTCCTTGGCAATATAAAAATGATGTTTTCAAGCACTCATTTTGTGGAACAATTATTGAACCGAATGTTCTGCCCGAAGTTGTCAGCTACCGTGATATTAACGCATTCGAGTTGGCATTACGCGAGTGTTTGCCTGACTATCGCATGTTGAGTATGTATTTAACAGATGCACAGGAGGCAACTACCTTACCTGTGCTAGAGTAATGATCCGTCCGAGTGCTGGAATGTGTTTGTTTTGCTTGTACAAACTTTTTGTCTTTCTGTCCTGCGTTGACCGCAAGGTTCGCGGTATCGTAAATAAATAAATAAACCTAACGAATCACGCAGCAGGAACTGGGGAGAAAAACAGACCACGCTGCATTTCAACAGCAGTCATTGTCAATAGTCTACAATCCTTCGCCACAGGGCCCGAGGAAAGACGTCCAGAACCGGAAAAGGCAGCGTGGATTGGCGGGACAACTGCTTCCTCGCCTCGCCGTTTCGAACAGTATGCCGCGCACCCTAAGCCGAAGCCTCCAAGAAACGAAGCAAACCTTCCGTATCTCTGACCGTAATAAACCAAGACTAAACCATGCATTACATGTGACGAAGCTTCGGATCAAGCCAACAATGATCGAAATAAATCTAAAATCACTCCCCCTCAACGCACGTTTACCATTACCACTCTGAGCACATTGCCACCATGGGTGTGTGTTTCTTCATGTCCAAAAGCCTCAGATATTTTTGATGCAGGAAAACTAGCATCCTTTGCGGGAGGAAAAACAAACCGTAAATAATCCGAGCCTATGCTTCGTTCTAGTGACGAAGCCCAGAGCAGTGCATTAGACACGTGGAGGTTTCCTAAGAGCACAGTCGCCAAGGCGCCTTTCTACGCTGTGCTCGACTAGCTACCCCACCGTAGACCTGGACGGCTATTGTGACATCTTCGTGTTTACATATCTTTTTCATGCAGGACCTAATTATTTTACGTTCTTTGATGTAACCGAGAGGCAGACACGCAATGAAGTGCACGAACGGAAGTTGATCTCATTATGTGACGAAAAAGCTACTACGCTTAGGAAAGACGTGTTGCCGTGACAAAAACAAACAATGATAATACGTAGGGGACTCTTTCGTTGCAAAGTAAATAAATGGAAAGCAAAACAAACAAAAAAGAAAAATGGGTACCTATATTTCGTATCACTCGTTGCCTGCAGTACAGGCGAAGACAACGGCAGGTGAGGAGAGAAAAGGCGAGCACTGGGAAGGCTGGGGAGGAGGAGAGAAACCTCCTGTCCTTTCTAACGTTCCTAGTTCTCTCCCTTTCTCCCCTAGCCCTTTTTGCACTGCTATCCATCCCACCTTTCTACACCCTCAGAAAAAAAGGGTGTATTCTTACACCCCTTGTCCCATGTACACCCCAAAACTTCCGTTCGGCGTACAGCGCTGACGTCGAACCGACGGTACCATGCAGCTTTCACCAGCGGCTGGAGAGCCGAGTGTTACAACTTAATAAAATAGCTAATGTACGTGTTACTGACTACAAAAAAGTAATCCGGGTTTTCTTCACCTAACTGAAAAACCTCGGTGTATTTTTTTTCTGTAGTCTTTGATAGGTACTTTAGCTGTTTTATGAGGTATATATTACCGTTCTCAAGGCCTTCATAAAGGTTGCGGCCGTTTCTTCGACGCCGGTGGGAAGAAAGTCGAAATGAAGTTTTGGGGTGTCGTATATGGGACAGTGGATCAAAGAATATAACCTTTTTTCTAAGAGTGTAGTGCCGCTATTGCTCGTTCTTTCTCTCTTCGCCTGGCGTTGTTTTCGCCTGCAGTGCACACAACTACTGAAACGGAGTATAGAAAAGTAATAATTTTCAACGGGCGGCGTTCGGTTGAATTTGGTCAGCTGAATTTCTTGGAGCAGTATGTTGCAATAGCGCGAACGGGCTATTGTAACCAACAGCTCCACCTGTTTGCAACTAACTGCAAAAGCTGCTCTCAGACGTTTTGCTGTTGCAAAAAGTCAGAGAATGAAAAGCTGGCCGCAACCGAGCACTAAAATTGGTCCTTGACGAGTTATGGAGTTAAAAATGTGAGTGTGAATTTTAAAACGTTTCAGTCCATATTTTTATTACAACTCTTCTGATAAGCAATGGTCCCATTAAGCAGTTGAATTAAAATGTTAAAATACAGAATAATGAGCAGACCAGGTCGTATGTTCGAGCTCCTCCGCGGCGTGCTTTCCTTGCTTGCACTCTCTCGTCTTGTCGTATAAACGTTTTTAATATTTCAAGAGATAATAATAATAATAATAATAATAATAATAATAATAATAATAATAATAATAATAATAACATTTAATAATACATTTTATTCACACACATTGGAATTCAAGTATTAAATACGGGCATATCAAAGCCTGCAGAGGGCTTGTATGATGACGCCCATAAAAAAAATTCAAAAGACTGTTATCGTGATTCCACAATATAAGACAGGAAGTCGAACTATAAAAACACAAAAAGCATAAAAAAGCACTAAAAAAACACGAAAAGCGTTAAAAAAAAAGCACAAAGGCCGAAAAAAAAAGTACGTAGGGGAAAAAAACACGAAAATCGTTAAGCGTTAAGCGAAAAAAAAGTAAGAAAGAGAGAAAAAAAAAGGCGCAACTAAGTTAACATTATTTTAGCTAATTACAGTACTAAGCTGGAAGCATGCAGACACAGCAAAGAGATGCTAGATGAAATCAAAGTTGGTGCACTTGAGTTCCTTCTTCAGTTGTTTCAGTGATGTGATGTCAATGAAAGTGTCCGGGAGGGCGTTGAACAAACACGGAACGTAGTAATCCCGAGTGCATTTCCCGTACCTGGTCGAACAAGTTGGGACTACAAAACGAGGAACGCGACGAAGTATTCGGGGAGACTGAAATGGTGTTTTAAACTCATTTTTCCAAAAGCTACGGAGCACTACCGTTTGTATGAAAAGAGAACGCAGATTAGGTAATTGAAGACTCCGAAAAATATCACTGTGGCTGGAAAAATTAGAATTATATGCAGCGCTTGTCAGGATTCCTTTCAATAAAGAATTAACTTTGGACTGCCAACGACCCGAACAGTTGCCAAACACCGTGACACCGTATCGAAGGATACTGTAAGCAAGCGCATGGACGACTATTATTCTGATACCGACTGGCATAAAAAATTTAGTATTATAAAGCATCCAAGACACAATTCGTAATTTGCTACATATATACGTCATATGTGTGTTCCAAGACATATCAAAATCGAAATGTACACCTAAGTATTTCACGTGATCGACAGACTCGATTGATACACAGTTGCATGGAGCACAACTGGAAGGGTGAAGCAAAAACTTTACCTGAGCCTGGCGTTTTTTAAGAGGGTTGTGAAAACATACCAGCTTTGTTTTAGAGCGGTTTATGTCTAGGAGGTTATCACCGAACCAATCCATTATATGAGAGGCGTTTATTTCGAGTGTGTGGAGTGAGTTAGAGAAATTAATATGACGTGACACAAGGAGAGTGTCATCGGCATATTGGTAAATTTTACACTCTTTGATAACTTGGGCCATGTCGTTCACAAAAATATTGAAAAGTAGAGGAGAAAGAACAGAACCCTGAGGCACTCCCGCCAGTAAAGAAAGCCGAGAACTTCTGAAGTTTCCAATTAGGACAAACTGGGACCTTTTAGATAGAAAATTTTCCAGTAAAGAATAAAATGGGCCGCGAAAACCAAGGCGATATAATTTTGCTAGGAGTAACTGATGGCTGACAGTGTCGAAAGCCTTGGACACATCAAGAAAAAGAGCACATGCAAACATATTACTTTCGAATGTTGCATATATGTAATCAGAAAAATCCTCAAGGGCCGGTTGTGTGCCTTTCCCAGTAATGAATCCATACTGAGTAGATGAAAATATTTCGTTCTTATCTAAAAAACTGCTCATCGTCAGAAATAGGTGTTTTTCGAGAATTTGTCCTAAAATAGGTAGAATCGAAATAGGGCGATAATTTGCAACATTGGATCGTTCTCCTCCTTTGAAAAGTGGCCGCACAATAGCAGCTTTGAGCTCGTCAGGTATGCTGCCAGACGTAATGAAGCCATTCAGCATAGCAAGCAAAACGTTCTTAATATATGTGAAATTTCTCTGAAGATCATACGCTCGAATACCATCAATACCGGGAGATTTGCTGGCTTTGAAACTAAATAAAAGGGAGTGCAAATCCTTCTCGTCCAAGCAAGGAAGGAAAGCTGACGCCAAAAATTCATCCTTTAGTGTGCATGAGTTCACAAGAGTGTTTCTGGGCACGCCAGAGTATTTTGCAAAGAAGTCGTTAAAGTCGTCTGCTAATTCTGAGGTAAGTGACCCGAAATTTCGTTCGAGGGTTCGGTCAATAGAATTTTCAGAACTAGTGCCTCGGAATTGATTAATAAGTGACCATGTTTTGGCTGAATTAAATCTAAATATTTCGAATTGTGATTTAAAAAACTGTCTCTTTGCAGAACGAATGACAGCGTTTACTTTATTTCTTAACAGCTTGAATTCATTCTGTAAATCTTTGTTGTTTGGAGATCGGCGACATCGACTCCACAGGACCTCTTTCTCTTTAATCATCTTAAGTATATTATTGTTTAGCCATTTATGATGAGGTCTCCGCTTTTTTAAAGTAACAGTTCTACTGGCATTAACAGTAAGCGAGCGAAAAACTTGAACAAAACTTGAGTATAAATCAATGTTATTAACTGTACCTAAAAAGGTCTGCCAGTCATGAGAGGCAACTGATTTGTCGAATACAACATTATCAATGATTTGGGCTTGTCGTGAACTTTCGCATTTAGAGTTTGACGCCACTGGGTGCGTTAGTTGACACCCCACGAAGTAGTGATCTGCTAATTTTTTCTGAATCACAGCAGATTTCACGTAGACACCTGGTGCTCGTATTAAAATATGGTCAATGCAGGAAGTGACTAATCTTGTTCCTAGAATTTCTTCTCGGGTTGGAGCATCAACAACGCATTCTAAGCCGAAGTTCGACAAAATGTTAAGATAGTCGCATACGATGGAATTGGCTGCGTTCATTGTGTCTATATTAAAGTCGCCCACCAAACAAAGTTGCTGTATGGAAGATAATGTGGAGAGAGTTGCCTGCAGCTCATTTAGAAACATTCGAACATTTTCTGAAGGAGGCCTGTAGAAACATAACAAAGAAAGTGAGAAGGTGGAATTGTCAAGTTTGATAGATAAATTTTCGACGTGATAAAAATCTAGATTAAGGGGAGAAACTTGCCACATTTGATGTACAAAAGCCGCTATGCCTCCGCCACTACGATTTGGACGCGTGAAACAAAAGTTGTTGTAGTCTTTGAGAGTGAATTGATAAAGCATAGAGTCCGAGACATTAATTTCTGTGAGTATAAATGCATCGACATGAAACATAATATTTTGTACCATTAGGAGAAAATGATCCCAATATTTTCGAAGGCTCCGGATATTAACATGTAAACATGTAAACGTCGCACCTTTTGGTTTATCTAGCAAGGTTTGAAAAGTCGAAAAATTATTACACTGGGAAAAGGTGGCTCTCATAGCTTAAACGATTTTTGCAATATCCCCTACGGAGTTGATCCGTAGGACAGGAGAGCCTTCACTCTTTCTTGCATAGATGTGTGCATGTTTTACCCAGATAAACTTGTAATGGCTTTCTTTTCCCTTGGTCCTCGCCATCCAGAAAAGCTCACGGTTGGAACGAGTGAGATTGTCATTAAAGAATAGCTTGGGCTGACTGCCGACGTTGCTGAGCTCTCTTAGTCGCCCACGGCATCTCATCCATTGCTCCTTGAGGGCAACCGACGCAAACCTGACCAGTATCAATGGAGCAGCGTTTGGTTTGTCTGCCTTCTTCGGGGGTAGACGGTGGACGGAGAGAACATCCGATGGCGTAAACTGTGACAGGCCGATGTTAGAGGCTAAGTCACAGAGAACGATGTTCAAGTTTTCTTTTGACGTGGAAGGCATGCCCTGAATTTCCATGTTAATCCAATAATAATAATAATAATAATAATAATAATAATAATAATAATAATAATAATAATAATTTATTTACACTGGGTTAGTTCAAAAGAGCAGAAGGCAGGTTCGTCTAAGCCAACAAGGGCTTGTGGGACTGAACCTTAAAGATTACAGTGATTCACAGGAAAGCTCCAGAAAGTAATAGAAAAAAAAGACAAAAAACACAAGGCAATATGAAAGCACCAGTTCAGAGTCACACCTCATCAAAAGTCAAATTTCAAAGGATCAAGTTCTTGTCCAGCAGATTAACAGACAGTATTAGAAAATGAGCACGAACGTGTATTGCACAGAAGCTAAAGCAGTTACTCGTATAGCTAGACGTTAGAGTGCGCCACTCACATACAAATAAATTAGAAAAATAATTGATAGACGAGAAGATAGTTTCTGCGCGAAGCAATAAAATATCACATAACAATATAGTTAATGATCACACAGTTTCTTCGTTGATAAATATATTGCGCAGTTCTTTTTTAAGTTTTTTTTTGGAAGTAAGGTTCGAGAGACTTGGTGGTAACTCGTTGAAAATGTGAGGGACATAAAATGAACGCATGTTTTTCCCATACCGTGTATAACATGTTGGAACGGCGTAGAGTGGAACTTTCCGCAATTGCCGTGTGACGGGGTGAGTAGATTTAAAGTCGTCCTTCCAGTTGTAATTGAGCCCTACTGTCTCTAGAAACAAAGATCGAAAGTTCGGCATTGATAAAGTTTGAAATAAATTTAAATTAGAAAAACTCATGCCATAGCACACGTTTCTCAAAATTCCTTTTAAAATACCGTTCACTTTTTTGTGCCATAGTCCCGAGCATTGGCCAAATACAGTTATGCCATAGCGCAAATGTGTGTAGGCTAATGAATGAGCTATGCGCTTGCGCAAACCGAAGGGCATGAATGTTTTGATGTTATAGAGCAAACAGGAGACACTCCTAAGTTTAGCACAGATTTTAGTGAGATGCGAATTCCATGACAGATCAGAGTCAAAGAGAATGCCAAGATATTTTACTGTGTCAGAATATGGAACTGTATCACAATGGCACGGGAAACAGTTGGACGTGTGTAAGAAAACTGGAATATTTAGCGAAACAACTTTTAAAGGATTGTGGAAGCATACGAGTTTTGTTTTAGAGACATTGATAGCAATCAGATTTTGATTAAACCAATCCATGAGCTCATTACAAGAATGTTGAAGCATCTCCATGGCTTTTGGGTATGAAAGATGACGAGTCAATACGAGGGTATCGTCAGCGTATTGGTATATCATACAGTTGGTAACTGCACTAGCCATATCATTGACATAGATGTTGAATAAGAGCGGCGAAAGTATGGAGCCTTGTGGAACGCCGGCTTTTAATGAGAGGTTGCTGCTATATACACCATTTAAAGCCACCAGTTGTGAACGTTCGTGTAAGAAATCTTTTAGCAGTGATAAGAACGGACCCCGAAAACCCAAAGCTGAAAGCTTGTACTGTAAAATGAGATGGTTAACTGTATCAAAAGCCTTAGAAACGTCTAAAAAGCAGGCACAGGTAAACAAGTTGTGTTCGAAGCTGAAATTTAGCTCGTCAGATAGTGATTCCAGAAGTGGTTGCGTGCCTCGGCCAGCAATAAAACCGTATTGATTTGGAGACATAAGCTCGTGTTTTTCGAGGAATGAAGACATTGCATTATATATAAATTTCTCTAGTATCTGGACAAGGCATGGCAAAATAGATATTGGGCGATAGTTCTCGACCCTATTTCTCTGGCCTCCCTTGAACAGGGGTTTGACAACGGCGATTTTTAACTCATTAGGTATGAAACCAGATTCAAGAATTGTATTGAATAGAAGAAGAAGGGTGCTTTGAAGATAACATAAATTTCTTCGTATGTCACTTAGTCGTATTCCATCAATTCCCGGAGACTTGTTAGGTTTGAGGCTGAGTATTATAGATTCTAGATCGCCTCCAGTCATCTGAGGAAGAAAAGCAGAGGCAGAATTGCAGTAAGAAAGAGAACAAAAACTACTGTTCTGTCTGACTTTCCCTGAAAAAGATGCGAAGAAATTATTAAAGATATTGGCAGTCACAAGTGAATCAGGTCCAAAAGCACCACCCAAAAGATTATCGTGCACATGCGGTGAGATACCTCGCAATTCATTTAGCAGTGACCAAGTTTTAGCTGAGTTCTTTCGATGGTCTGAAAATTGTTTTTGAAAATAAGTTCGTTTAGCGGAACGAATAAGTGCATTGACTCTGTTGCGGATGGACCTAAATTCAGCTTGTAGGCTTCGGTTCCGCGGAGAGCGACGGCAACGTCTCCAAGCAATCTCCTTAAGTTTGATGGCGGATAATATATCATTATTCAACCATCGTAGATTTGTCTTTCTCTTTTTAAGTAGATAACTTTTTTCGAGGCGTCTGAAAACCGGGTAAAGGTATCAACAAGGGAGGAATAAATTTCGGTTGGGTTAACAAAAGCTTGAAAAGCACCCCAGTCGTAATTAGATATGAAGCCGTCGAAAATATTGGAGTCAATTATTTCAACTCGACGTATGTCAGTTCTCGAATTAACAGGAGCCTTGCCAGGAAATTCTAAATGGCACGCCACAAAATAGTGGTCCGATAGCTTTTCAGTTATAATTGCCGATTGTGTTGTCGAGGTTGGCGCTCTTAAGTTGATGTGGTCGATGGATGAGCTAACAAGTGTGCCGCTAAGAAATTCCTCTCTGGTTGGACCAAAAATAGTGGGCTCAACACCGTAGTCTGATAATAAAGTAAGGTATTCGCAGACGAGTGACTTCGAGGGTTTCATAAGATCAATGTTAATATCTCCTGTCAAGCAAAGGGTCGCATTTACCGGCAAAGACTGTAGGCAGTTTCGTAACTCGGTGAGAAAATTGGCAACACTTTCGGAGGGTGGTCTATAGAAAACTAGTAAGTAGAGGTCATACATGGAGGTTAAGATATGCAGTGCGACTGATTCACAAGTAAGGAACGAAACAGTTATTTCAGAATATAACAATGAGTTTTTGAGGAAAACTGCAATGCCGCCACCGCGCTTGTTGTCGCGGGTACGGAAGTAGCTACTAAATCCGGGCAATGGGAAAAGCTCTATATCTTGGCTGCGAATATTAATTTCGGTTAGAACAAATACATCTGCTATCGGGAGCACAGAGTTTATGACTAATCTAAATTCGTCCCAGTGTTTATGAAGGCTTCTTACGTTAACATGAAACAAGGTAAATGAAGTTCCTGGTGTTGGTTGGAAGCTTTGCGAGTAAGTCTTAAGATCTTTAAATCGAGAAGAGGTGAGCATCGAAGTCTACACAATGTGCTCCAGAGCAGCCGCGTTGGTGATGCGGAGCACAGGTGAATTTCCAGTTTGCTTTGCAAAAATCTGACCATGGCGAGCCCATACAAATTTGTACCCTTTTTCTTTTCCTCTTGTTCTTGCCTGCCAGAAGAGTCGTTTGTTGGCGTCCGTGAGGTTGTCGTTGAAGTAAATCCTGGGCTGAGAATCTTCACAGGGTAAAGACCTCAAGCGGGAGCGACACATCATCCAACGTTCTTTCAGATGAAGGGACGAAAAGCGAACCAGTATGGGAGGAATGGAATCACGCCTTGCAGGTAGGCGGTGTGCATCTTCGACATGAGTCGGCTGAAAACCCTCGATGTTCAGTTGCCCTGCCAAGTCGGTGATGATCCCTTCGAGATTCTCGCGGGCAGAAAATGGAATACCATGTATTTCTAGATTTGACAGAAGATTAGATTGATCAGCGTAATTTTGGGCGTCTCTTAGTTGCTGAATCTCAAGCGCTTGGTCAGCTATCAATGTCCGCAAGGCATTTGTTTCTACTTGAAGCTCCTTGACCCTCTTTCTCTTAAGTAGACTAATTCACATCAATGAATATATACTGAGAATCACTATTAATGAACTAGATAATAATAATAAGTCAATGAGACTAACCTACATACATCAGGATACATAATAATAATAATAATAATAATAATAATTTAATAATAATAATAATAATATTAGTAATAATCATGAGAACATTCATAAATTCATACAGGAATGCGGGAGCAATCAAAGCTCAACAGTGGCTTGATGCTGACGCCGCCCTAAAAAAAAGGAGAAAGAAAGACAGGTGGAATGTCCAAGAACACAGTCAGTACAAATTAGCACAAATAAAGCAGAGGACGGGAAAGAAAGCGATGATAAAGAAAGTTAGGAGTGCACAAGACAAGATGACAAATATATACACAAATACATATGTACTAAATATAGGCATAATTGTGAGAACGACCAAGAACAAAGTCAGTACAACAATTAGCAAAACTAAAGCAATTTGGACGGGAAAAAAACGTGAATAAAGCAGTTAGGAGTACACAAAGCAACATGAATAACATGTACACCAATACCTATGCACTAAATATAAACATAGTTATGTAATTTCTCCTCCAGAAAGATAAAGTTTCATACTTTTCTTCAGCTGGCGCAATGAATCAGCCTGCAGAATTTCAGAGTGCAAATTGTTAAATATCTCAGGCACATAATATTCGCGGGTATTCCTACCGTATCGAGTACGGACAAAAGAGATTTTAAATGTTTCTTGAAAACGAAGGGAATGAGTAGGTATGTTTCCTCTTTGAAATCATCAGACCAGAAGTAGCGTTGGACTACAGTTCGAGTAAAACAGATTTCTGAGACATGGGATTGCAGAAGGATTAAATAATAAATAATATTAAATAATATTAAATAATAAAGTTGGAAATATAATAATAATAATAATAATAATAATAATAATAATAATAATAATAATAATAATAATAATAATAATAATAATAATAATAATAATAATAATAATAATAATAATAATAATAATAATAATAATAATATTAATAATAATTTATTTCAAAACCCCAGCATGTCCACGTCACAAGTCAGGTTCGTCAAAGCCATCCAGGGCTTGTATGACTGAACCTATCTGCAGTGGCCTCAAAAAATAACTATGCCACGTACTAAAGAAATTTGTGTCAGTTCTAATAACATTTGTGACACATTAAAAAACTGACTCAAGGGAAAGCACGTATACACACACCTGCACATATGCACAAACACACAAGCCGGTCCTTGTCACCATTGAAGAAGGTCTTGATAGATGTTATGTTCTTGGTGTTGTGGATCTTGAAGCAGAAAAACTGGGTAGTGTAAGTCGTGTTGATTCACTCAAACATAACCCAAATAAAATAAAATAATAAAATATGGTGTTAAACATTCTTTAAAGAAATGCAAAAAATTGTGAAATAAAATTTTGACGGATTACAGGGCCTCGTTGGTAGATAAAAGATGGCGAAGCGCTTTTTTGAGTTTCTTTTTGGATGTGAAGTTGAAGAAGTCGGAAGGTAAAGAATTGAATATCTGAGGGACATAAAAAGATCGCAGGTTCTTGCCATAGCGGGTGTAATATACTGGAACAAGAAACCGTGAAACCGTTCTCAGTTCTCGTGAATTAGGTCGAAGTGTTCTAAAATCCTTTGTCCAATAGTGCCTTAGTATAACTGATTCCAAAAACAGTGATTCGAAGGTGGGCATAGATAAGGCATGAAAAAGATTCACGTTTGGGGTTGTAGGTTTGTTATTAACCTCTCGTACAATACTTTTTAAGATATTATTTACTTTCTTATGCCATAATCCAGAACATTGGCCGAAAACTGTAATGCCATACCGAACTATACTATATCCTAAAGAGTAGGCTAAGAGCTTGCGAATTCCGAATGGCAAAAACGTCTTAATCTTGTAGAGTAAGCATAGGACGCTTCTTAGTTTTGAGCATACTATTGTCAGATGGGAATTCCATGAAAGGTCCGAATCAAAGTGGATGCCTAAGTATTTCACCGTCTCTGAGTAAGGAATTGGACTGCAATGACATCCTACGCAGTGTGATGTGTGGAGAAAAAAGGAATATTTGGAACCACCACTTTTAAAGGATTGCGAAAGCAGACCAGCTTTGTTTTGGAGATATTTATGTTTATCAGATTGATTTCAAACCATTCCATGAGTTTATGAGTACATTCCTGTAGCATTTGTATTGCTGTATGATAAGACCGATGGCTCGTTAGTAGGAGAGTATCATCCGCATATTGAAAGAGGGTACAGTTTGATACCATGGTAGACATATCATTCACATATATATTAAATAGAAGAGGAGAAAGAACGGAACCTTGAGGATACACCGTTTTAAGAAAACTTACACTGTATACACTAATGATCGAATACCATTTTGGGATTCCGATCATATGCAGAAATTATGCACAGTACAAATGCGGGTCTGTCCAAGCCAAAGGAGGCTTGTGGGACAGGACCCGGCAGCCGAACGGCGAGGCTGGGAAGTGAATAAAGTCAAAAACACACACACAAAAAAGAAAGACAACTATGGGCGAAAATAAAACACGACGACTAAGACATGCTACATTTTTAAGTTGATCAGCATTTTTCTCAATTTTCTTCTTGTGGTACATTCGAAGATACAATCGGGCAGTTTGTTAAAGATAGTGGGCACATAATGGGAACGGAGTCTTTTTCCATAACGCGTAACACAACGGGTGGTAACAAAACGGGACGTCTGACGGAGATTCCTGCTGGGGACGAAAGCGCATTTAAAGTTGTTACTCCAAAAATGGTTTAACACTACCGTTTGCAGAAACAAGGAAGAAAAATTTGGCATCCGCAAAGACTCGAATATGTCTATGTCAGTTGAAAGGTCAAGGTGATACCCCACGCTTCTTAGCATGCCCCTCAAAATACGGTCAACTTTTGTTTGCCATAACTCTGCGCAATTACCGAACAGAGTAATTCCATACCTTAGCAGGCTGTAGCCAAGGGCAACGCAACAGACTTTCTTACAGAAAGCGGCATAAACACTTTGCAACTGTAAAGTAAGCAGCTAATGCTTCGCAGTTTACTACAAATGTGCGATAAATGTGAATTCCACGCCATATCCCAATCAAAAAACACTCCCAAATACTTCACATTGTCAACATATTCTAGTGGTGAACAAACACAGTTCACGCAGCTCGGCTTGTGCAGTACCACTGGCAAATTGAGGTTTACCTTTTTTAGTGGATTTCTAAAACAGAGTAGTTTCGTTTTTGATGTATTAACTGAAATTAAATTTTCCTCGAACCAGCCCATTATTTGCATGGCATCATGCTCCAGGAGATGTACAGCATGATCATATTTTAGATGACGCGACACCATGCAATAATAATAATAATAAGTAATAATTAATGATAATATATAATAATCTACATAATAGTAATAATAATAGTAATAATAGTAATAGTAATAATTTATTTGTGATGGAGGAGCATATCTACAAAACAACGCAGGTTCGTCAAAGCCTTCAAGGGCTTGTGTGACAAAACCGAGGTTGCAAAGATATCAAAATAATTATCACAAAAGAAGAAAGAAAAAGGAAAAACATAAAAAATTGTGAACTTAACCAGAATTAGCAATAGTTCTAGTTGAAGGTTAGGCTACTAAATCACAAAAAAAATTGATAAAAATAAAAAGAAAGTCAGGTTATGTCACTAGAAAAAAGTCACAGAATCGTTCCTTGAAGAGATGCACAATGCAGGGTACGTCCAGGTGAAGATTGAGATTCTCAGTGCATGAGAACAGTCACAAAATGAGTCATGAAAACAAAACAGAACAACAAATATGATGCAGAATTTGACACAAGCAAAATTGAGTTATATCACAAACACACCACATTGAAGACGGCACCCTATTTGTGTCATTAATAGTAAGCACAAATAAAAGCATTATTTTAATCAATCACCTTTGGACTATACGCGAAATGCACCAATGAGAAGACACATACCTAGTGACATTATTAGTGGCGACAAAAGAAAGCTGTCAAATAAAATCAAATAAGGGCGTTTGAAAAAAAATACAAAACGCAAAAAAACACACACAAAAAATGTTATACATTTTTAGATCGACTCATCGGAAGACAGGAGAAGGCGAAGCGATTTTCTAAGCTTATTTCTGGAAGTGAATTCAGGGAAATTAGCAGGTAAAGAATTAAAAATCCGAGGAACGTAGAAGGACCGCAAGTTCTTGCCATAACGAGTGTAACATTTGGTGATAACATATCGTGGAACCGTTCGCAGTTGCCGGATATTCGGACGAGGTGTTTTGAAGTCAGTATTCCAGTAGTGACCAAGGACTACCGTTTCCACAAACAGAGATTGAAAGTTGGGCATAGATAATATTTGAAACATATCCTGAGAGGAAGTGGTAGGCTTGTAGTAAACATTACGCAGCATTCCTTTTAGGATATTATTGATTTTTGCCTGCCATAATCCAGAGCAATTTCCAAAAATGGTGATTCCGTAGCGGAGGGAACCATATGCTAACGAGTGAACTATGAGTTTCCTGAGATTAAGTGGTAGAAAAGCCTTGATGTTGTACATTAAGCAAGAAACGCTCCTTAACTTAGAACACAGTCTTGTCAAGTGTGAATTCCAAGAAAGATCAGAATCAAAAATAATTCCTAAATACTTCACAGTGTCTGAGAAAGCGATGGGAGTGCACTGGCAGTTGACACAGTGCGACGTGTGGAGGAAAAGATGAGTATTTAGGTCAACTAACTTAAGGGATTGTGAAAACATACTAACTTAGTTTTTGAGACATTGATATCGATAAGATTATGGGCGAACCAGTTCATTAGTCTTAAAGAACATTCCTGGAGCATTTCCATAGCCCTTGAATAAGTAAGATGACTTGTTAACAAAAGAGTGTCGTCCGCGTATTGATAAAGGGAGCAATTCGAAACAGAGGTAGACATATCATTTACATAGATATTGAAGAGTAAAGGCGAAAGTACCGAGCCCTGTGGGACACCAGATTTTAAAGAGACTTTGACGCTGTGTATGCCTTTGATTGACACCAGCTGGGAACGATCTTGCAGGAAATTAGTCAGTAAGGACAAAAAATCAGCAGAACCCAATCCTTTGGGGAATGGATTATCTACGTTAATGCGAATAGCATCAAACGGTGCCGGGGTTATGCGCGTTCGTCAGGTGGCCGGCACACTCTAGATACGCCAGCCCACTCTTGAGGCGATTCTAAATTTGTTGACACTTTCACAGCCCTGCGCACTGATCTACGCAGCCCAGCACGTGCGTTTTGTGTCACTTAGGAAGGCGAGCAAAGCACGCGCCATACGCACAAACCTCTAAAATGGTACCGACCAGACTTTCTGGCGTCTCGGCTAGTCTCAACCAACGGTACTCTAAGCGGTTGTTTATATCTTTACCGCAGGACGCGTTTACAGCGCTGTCACAGCTACCGGTGCGTGCGCGTTCCAAGCACGAGGGCTATTCCGCCTCTCGTGAGCTGAGCACGGCCGCTAGTCACCTCTCCCGAGCGCGGGAGAGGGTGAGCTGCGGCCGTGCTCAGCCTCACGAGAGCGGAATGAGCCCTCGTGCCATGGAACGCGCGCACCGGTAGCTGTGACAGCGCTGTAAAGCGCGTCCTATGGTAAAGATATAAATAACCGTTTAGAGTGCGTTGAATGACTGCCTTCATAGCTCTGTGGTTAGCGCGCGTCTGCCTGCTGATCAAAGGGTCAACGGTTCGAATCCCAGCCGGCGCCGGTCTTTTTTATTTATTTATCGACCCGCGGCGTAAGAGGCTAGATAGCCAGATAGATAGATACATAGATAGACGAAAAGTGCGTGAAGTATCCAAAGAATGCTATTCGCATTAAAAAGGTCCCCCGGAAACCAACGGCTGAAAGTTCTTGCAATAAAATGGAGTGACTCACTGTGTGGAACGCCTTTCTGACATCAAGAAAGCAAGCACAAATAAACAGGTTGTTCTCCAAAACCCAAATTTACCTCATCAGATAGCGCTTCGAGAAGGGGTTGAGTCCCACGACCAGGCACGAAACCGTATTGGTTGGGAGATATTATGTTGCACTTCTCTACAAAAGAAGACATAGCGATGTAAATAAATTTTTCCAATATTTTAGCAATACATGGTAGAATAGAAATTGGCCGAGTAGTTTTCAATAATAATGAATGAATGTTTCGTTTATGTGCGTGTTCAAGAACAGCTCAAGGCCTTTTTGTTGATACAACGACAGAAAACCCGCAGACAAAGTCAACACAGAAGACAGAAGGAAAAAATACAGGCAGAAAATGCAAGCAAGAAAAAGCGATTTGAATACAAAAACAGAAATTAAGTGAAGAAGGAATTAGTGCACATGGGTATACAACTTATCATTTTCGACGTATGCGTTCTACCAGAATTTACTCGGGGAGCAATCGTAGACATCTATATCACGGGAAAAAATATTGCCAACTTTATAACAATAATCTCAATGATGCGCGAAAACCCGAAATGTTGGCGTCAAATATATCAAGTTTATGAGAAAATTCGTTGTATCTAGACTGCATGCGGGCGATTGGATTTAACTCATTTGTCGAAAGTGGGAGTGGATAATAATAATAATAATAATAATAATAATAATAATAATAATAATAATAATAATAATAATAATAATAAAATAATAATAATAATAATAATAATAATAATAATAATAATAATAATAATAATAATAATGAGTCTTTATTGATCGAAATCAACTGTACAGAATGTCAGGTCTGCCGAATCCGGTTAGGGCTTGTGTGGCGCCAGTGGTGTGGTACCAGTGGTGTGAAAGATGATACCAGTGTGTGTGAAAAAATTGACCGCATCTCCACGTGGTGAATGATGTTGATTGGGGCGATGCTCTGGTGGTGCTTGTCTGCGTAGACGCTGAGCCGCAGCATGCCGAGCCTTTCGTTCGTTTTCATCCATGTCAGAAAGACAATGTGTGGTATGGAACGTGGTTATATACGCATTTGAGCATTTGACCGCAGCGCCCTCTCGTCTATAAACGTTGAGCCAATGCATGCAAAGTTTAACGCGATTATATACGCATTTGACCGCAGCGCCCTCTTTTGTATAGACGTTGAGCGGCTACATGCAACGTTTCATCCATGACATCCCCAGCTCTTGAGTTACTACCACATCTCAGAGCCCCCTACTCGTCCCGCAGTCGTGGCCGAGTGGTTAAGGCGATGGACTAGAAATTTATTGGGGTCTCCCGCACAGGTTCGAATCCTGTCGACTGCGCAAACAAACTTTTTTTCATGAATTTTTTTCATCATTCTTTTTTCATCTTTTTTTTTTTGCCTTACACGAGCACGTGAGTTCACGAGCAGGAGCACGAGCACTGGACGCCAGACAGATGGACGGACGGAGGGACGGACGGAGGGGCGGACAGACATGGCTAGCCCCTAAGGAGCTTCGCCCCTAATAAATCGGCGAACGCTGCAGGGAGAAATATGACTGGACTCAATCGATTAGACTTCAAAGACTAAACCACTGCCCTGCATCTAAATGGTGTTTAAAACACAATTCAAAATATAATTTAATTGGAATTGGTGGTCGCTACGTGAGGAGGCCTTGCAATTACAATACACACCTATTGTGGGTTTGTTATTGCTTGAGGTTTTTGGTTGTGTATATGCCTTTACCATTTTTGTAAAAACTTATGTCGAGAGTCAGTCTTAGCCTGTCGATATTTTTGGTTATTTTTTTATTTTATTTATAAATACTGCAGACTCATGTTAGAGTCCAAGCAGGAGTGAGCATAACAATATAAACATGATATACAACACCGAGAAGATATCAATACCAGCTGCAAGACTTAAGGACAAAGTAAACTTGAAAGAAAAAAAATCAAGAACAAAAACATTACAAAACAATCACATAAGCACAACTTTCAACTTTGAAATAAATTCTTCGACACTGGCACTTTCTACTAGATCTTTTGGCAGCTGGTTCCATACGGTTATTCTCCTGGGAAAAATGAAAATTTAAACGTATCATTATGCACACGAAACTCCCGAATCATTTTGCCATTGTTATGCTGTTTTAATGTTGCATTTAATGTTGTTTTTTTCGGTGCGTTTTCTTCTGTTGATCAAAGTGGCGCTTCTAGCTGATGAAAGAATGGTCAAGTAGCGGTTGCAATGACGATATTTCACCCTGCTTAAACATCTTGGCAAAGAGAGGAAATCACTTTACCGATGGCTGTAGAGTTTTAAACAACTGAAGGTGGGAAAGCATGTTTTTCTATAAAAAATGCTCAAGCCTTCAATATATTGTTGCCATTGCACGAAGTGTTTGTTAAAATTGTATGGTGGAATATGAAGTGATCTGAATTTCGCTTGTGAAAATATATTTATTTTTCGTATCAAAACGAATCAAAAGAAATGCGTAATGATTTCAGACAAATATTCCTGCAAAGAATTATACCACCTCCAAAAAATTTCTTTTATTATTTCTTACTTATCTTTCGCTCCCTCCGAACGACATCAATATCAGTATATGGCGCATCTTTGGTGGAAGTACCACTAGTTTTAGCTTTTTCTTTCCGTCACACAATTTCTTAAGAAAATTGCAGGCACATTCAAAGGCACCAAAATTAGCTTTACTCTACGTGCCAGTAAAATTAGCTAATAAAAAATTTAACGCCAATTTTTTAAGTGCGGAGTTTTATATCAGTTGCCTATGAACAATTGATTGCAGCTCATGTTTAAACGTGTTCTGAACAGAGCTAGGATCAGATTTTAACGAAGTCAACTTACCAATAATCTGTTGAGGTGTCAGGCCTTAATTTTTTTCTCTTTAAGTTTACGGTGCTTTCATTATCGATCAGGCTGTAGCCAGGATAATTGAAATAGAGCTGTCATGCAGCTCATATAGCTGAACCAGGCGACGGTTTTAAGGTGAAATGCAATATTCTCATGGAAAGTAACTGACGGCTTAATACAACAAAGGTACTGAAATTTGAGCTCGAAATTCCACAGCATCTAGCAGAAATGCGACTCGATGAAACTTCGCTTGCAATGATAACTGCTTCGTTACAGACGCATATGTAGCAGCGTTGGTACAAGTGCTGATTGTTGGGCGAGTTGGTTAGGTACGTGAGAAAACATGATTGCGCTTAAAGACAGGGACATAGGAAGAACAGACACCACAGAGCGCTAACTTTCAACTGATTTAATTCAAGAGCTTCATCGTTGAAACACACTGCGTCACCGCACCACATCTCATCCAATCCGTGGCCCCGCGACGGACCGCAAGTACGCCAACTCCTTATCCGCCAAGTCAATTGACGCCACACTGACACAACACGTGCCGGAACTATTTATGGCGTCAGCCTCCATAATCTCTCTAACATACTTATCTTTGTGCCTAGCGAGAACAGTAGAAGAAGCAAATAATGGTTTGCACCCGCAGTCATGACAGTGACATGACAGATGGCCATCCCGAACCCCGTTCACGTTTTGGTAGTGTTTCCTTAACCGAACATTTAAACATCTGCCTGTCTGGCCGACATATATCTTGCCACATGAAAGCGGAATCCGATACACCACCCCTTCCGTGCACGCGACAAACGGACTCCTGTGCTTGATTGGGCAGCCCGTCGGTACCTTGCGGAATGGGCCTGAGTGCTTTTAGCGTAACTAAGGTTTTTAGATATGTTGACGATTTTTTAATTTTACTTGACAATGATACTCCTCTCTCCCCTCGATGGTGGAAAGTCTTTTGACCGTTTTTGGTGATGTCCTTGACCCCCTTCAGGTCACGCATGAAGTACCCGTAGAGAGTGTTATTCAATTTTTAGACATTAAACTCACCCTCTCTGAACAGCACATGTGTTGGGCATACCACCCAAGGGCCAACAAGCCGTTGTTACCATTTAACTCATCCCACTCGAAATTAGTTAAAAGAGGAATAGTTAATTTGTGTTTTACGAACGCCCTCAAAAGGTCTTGCCATCATGCAATGTCCTTGAGTCTGACTGAGCAAAACGAACGCCTGCAGCGTGCCGGGTTTCCAAAGGCTGTGATTGTATCTGTAGCAGAAAGCGTCCTAATAAAAAAAATTAGAAAGGACGTTAGCCCGCGCCCAGAGGCAGGTCAAGCGAGACAAAAAGTGGCGGTTGTGCCTTACATGCACAGAACAGCGCACAGTCTGGGCAAAATAGCAAAACGTGTAAACGTAAAAGTTGTTTACTCTGCACCCGAAAAGCTCGCGAAAATGTGCAAGATGACAGACCCATTCCGCAAGGTACCGACGGGCTGCCCAATCAAGCACAGGAGTCCGTTTGTCGCGTGCACGGAAGGGGTGGTGTATCGGATTCCGCTTTCATGTGGCAAGATATATGTCGGCCAGACAGGCAGATGTTTAAATGTACGGTTAAGGGAACACTACCAAAACGTGAACGGGGTTCGGGATGGCCATCTGTCATGTCACTGTCATGACTGCGGGTGCAAACCATTATTTGCTTCTTCTACTGTTCTCGCTAGGCACAAAGATAAGTATGTTAAAGAGATTATGGAGGCTGACGCCATAAATTAGTTCCGGCACGTGTTGTGTCAGTGTGGCGTCAATTGACTTGGCGGATAAGGAGTTGGCGTACTTGCGGTCCGTCGCGGGGCCACGGATTGGATGAGATGTGGTGCGGTGACGCAGTGTGTTTCAACGATGAAGCTCTTGAATTAAATCAGTTGAAAGTTAGCGCTCTGTGGTGTCTGTTCTTCCTATGTCCCTGTCTTTAAGCGCAATTATGTTTTCTCACAAGCAGTGGTACCTCAGATTTTCTTTGGAAACGAGCGTTGGGAATATTCCCTAATGTGTTTCAGATGGGTTGCTATGTGGAGTGTATCATAAATGTTTTGCAGCTTTTCCTCCGATGATGGATCGTTTTACAAAATACTCATTCTCTCTATCGATCAGTCAAAATCTATAGACACTTAGGCCGTTTTTGACGAAAGGGTTTATTGAGGGACTAGACTTTTACTTACGTTACGTTGCTCCACTCATTTCCGTCTTCGATATCACTTCGCTAATTACCCGGAAGGATATTCCGGTGAAAGTCGTAATTTTTAGGTAATCAGTGATTCAGTTTACCTAAACGCAATCTGGACAAGGGATATAAAACAGAAGTCTCATTAGCGTAACGAACCCCGTTGCGTGGAGTGCAGTTATATGATTGGAATAAATGTGGTCTGAAGCGGAGATTAAGTTTAATTCACTGTTATAAACTCCTTGTTAACGAACGAAGCTTCCCAATTGCTGGACTCTACTCTCCAGAGCACCGGCTTCATTTCGTGGAGCCTGCATTTTTTCTAATGTTTTGAAAAGTCGTGGGAGTTTGGGAAATTATACTAGGGATAAAATAGCGACCAGTTATCAATTGACCCATCCAGTCATTGAAAAATGGTGTATTTGTTTTAAGTTTCTTGCAGTTGCTAAATACACCAAGTGGTGCAGTCACCGCCGAGGACCACAAATCGTATTCTGTTCTGTTCAGGTGCCTTCTGCCTTGAGTAGGTGCGAAAACTCTCCTTAGCGGTCCAGACTGCACATAATTTTGGACGTTTATGTTGCGGGATTGTTCTCGTAACTTAGTTGCACATGGCATATAAAGGATAAGAGTTAGTATATGCTATACGTCTTAAAGGGTAACTGCAAAGGAAAAAAAGATTTTTTTTAAACAGCCAAATTGGGGCAAACACGTCAAAAAACAATTTTTCCCCGAGAAAAAAAAATTTACAGCAATCTTTATTGTGTGAGACTGATTTTGGTTTGCGGCAATTTCGTCCGTTTTAAATCGCGCGCCACGAAGTTGTGATTATGTGACGTCAATCGCAATCGGCTGTCATTGGCTAAGAGTTTGATTGACAGCTTAGATCTTGGTTGTTGAACCTTTGTTATATGTTGCAATTTCCTTTTGAGCGGCATATTTTTACGATTAAAGAATAACCCATGTGATGAGAGTTATTATTCTTTACAAAAGGTTTACAAGACGGGCACTTCCGTTTCGATTCATACCAAAACAATCAAAAGCTTCGCCATCCTTTTTATGGCCGCCGAAGTCTCTGCTCCCGCCTGTCTCGCCTGCCTCGACTAATCGTTTCGCCGAAGTGATCAGTGTTTCGTGCTGACCAAGGTGCCATGAGTGAGACTTCTTGAAGTGATGTAGTGTGTGTTTAGCAGCTGTCGCAGGTATTAGTGATAGGAAGCGACGCGAGGTTTTGGCTTTCAGAGCGCGGTTCTTTCTGTTTTCCTTTTTGTTTGCTTAGCGTGCTTTTTTTTGCTTTTTGCTTGTTGGCACGATGTAAAGGCCGACTTTTCGGAGATGTCAGTGATCCCGACAGCGAGCATTCCAGCAGCCATGTCGCCCCGAAGGGAATACCTTTTGGCTGGAGGCAATCGGGCATTCGGGCGTTCGCGTAGCGGAGAAACGTGTCCAGTTACGTTCTCGTCATATCGCTCCAAAGGCCGTCGAGATTCGCACCGGGTGCACCTAACGTCCGCGACTAGACACACAAATAAAAAAGCACTATGTTCACTACGTAAGAAAATGGTCTCAGTTTATGCATGTGTGGGCAGGTACGAAATCTTGGCCAAATTTATTCACACTGCACTATTAGCGCAACACGTCGCTGTGCAAACGCAGTCCAACAACACGAAGCATAAAAACGGCAGATTTAGGGCAACAATTCGGAGTTCATTGTTCAAATAAAACGACGTAATACGTAATTTTGTTGAAAACGCCCGCAGCTCTTTACTCACGGTATGCGTCGGGAATCTTCCACATTTAAGAACGGAACGAAGGAAGATTTACTTTTAAAACGCTCGCTGCGTCCTCCCGCACCAGTTTGACTGGATCAGCTGACGACGACGGGACAGAACCCCACAACAACCAATCGGCGCTCTGTGGATGTCTACTTCCAAGCACCGCACCACACACACCACGAACGTTTCAGTTCCTTGTCACATCGCCGTCATCGCCGTGTTGCACCAAACAGAACGAGATCGCCGAAGTCAACGCAGCGCTGTCGTGAACGTTGGCTTGTGGTTGCGCACTCACGGACCCTGTGACTCCCTTCGCTCTCCAAGCACACATGACGATTACGAATGATACTTTCCGTCTTCCGGGAACATCACAGGGGCACTTCTCCGGTCTCGTCTTCAAGCTATGTGCTCGCAAACTGCGCAGCTTCTCGTTGCAGCTCTATTCTCGTGTACCCTCAAACCAAAACAATACCGGCGCCATGTTTAACATGCGTTGTTGGTTGCCAGATCTCACCGGAAGTCAAGACGCTCAGCTCAGCAGCCAAGTCAACAAAAAAGAGCAAATCCAAGTGTGAGGGGCGGGGCGTAGTTCCTCCGCGGGGGTCGAAAGAGCGGGAATTTCAAACGCGGAGAGGTTCTGAATCCGACTAAATTACGTCCTGTAACGTAGATATTGCTAAAAAATATTTTTTTCGTGGAACATTTGTTTTGTGACATGCTTGTTCCAATTAGGCTGTTTAAAAAAACATTTTTTTTTGCAGCTACCCTTTAAAGGGCCACACTCACAGAAAGAAAAAAGGTATATTTTTACACCTCTGGTCCTATTTAAGACACCCAAAAACTTCAGTTTGACGTAGAGAACACTGACGTCGAACCGACAAGGCCAATTTTCACAAGCGACTTGATAGCCGCGAGTGGTACAACTTATTAAAATAGTTAATGTTGTTACCTACGCCTAAAACAATTGTGCTAGTAGCACAATTTGCGTGCGATTGAATTATACACGACTGTAATCTCTCTAGAACCGACAGGAGGCTGGTTACTGTTAGCATGTAAGTATAACGCCATTTAACTTCCTGAGAGTGAGGCACATAAAAAGGACACCACACACATAGACTCTCTAACACAGCTATGGGTTTTATCGTCGTCGTCTTTGTCTTCCCCTCCAGTCTTTCAACGACTTTTTCCGCGCGACATTTCAAACTGATGTTGTGCACAAATCTGTTCCGAATCGATTGTCGGTTGATCCAAAATAAAATAAAGGCAATCATTAAATAATGTCCCGATGGTACACATTGTCCTATAACACTCCGGTGTAGAGTTTGGTAGAATCCACCGATCCAGTCACGTGGCACATTGTTCGAACACCACACATCTTATACCGCGAGGCAAAATTCACACGTCAAGGAACCTTTTTTCAATATCAGAAAAAACAACCGATGCGTTGCTTATACAGTTTTTTGAATTATTAATTTGTAATGTTTCGAGAATAAGTCTTTTCTTGTCATTTCTTTCAAATTCTAACACGGTACTTTTCTTCCATTCTGGTACACATCCGCTACATTGATCTATATGCTTTGCGACCTCTGAGTTTGGAGCATTGTTTTTTACATTATTTTTATGTTCATTTAGCCTTATGTTTAAACATCTTCCAGTCTGCCCAATATAGTTGAGACCGCAAGTCATAGGAATCGAATAAACTACTCCTGATTTGCATGGGACTGTCATCTCTTTGTGGGTTATTTGGCAAGTTCCGTTTTTCTCTTTTATAAAAGGTGTTAACCTTGACAACCTAATGTCATTCCTGTACACAGTTGAAACTCCAAACTTTTGGGCCATCGCTTTGATGTTATGCGATACGCCATGATAGAACGGCAACACCACTCTTCTCGAACTTCCGTCGGCAACCTTTTTAGCTTCTTTCTTTCCTTTAGATAGTGACCTCATCACCTCATTTATGATGTCATCATTAAATCCGGCATCTAACAACCGATGAAGTGTTGTTGTTGTTGCCTTTTCAATCTGGTGTATGCACGTTTTCGCAATTGCGTTTTTTAGCAACGATGTTACAATGCCGCGCTTTATGGCTTTCGGATGACAACTTTTGAATGGAAGTAGGGGCTTTTGGCTTTTTTCTTCCCGTACCTCCAGCACATTGTATCTTCTGCAATAACCAGATCTAAAAATTGCAGCTCGTTTTTTGTCGCTCGTTCCGATGTAAAGGTCAATTCAGGACAGGAGTCGACTAGGTGTCTTTTGTGACCTCCCATTCTTTTTCGTCTTTTGTGCAAATAAGAATATCGTCAACATAACGCGTTATATATACGTTGTCTTTTCCTTTTTGTTCCATGATCGCTGCTCCCACACAGTCTAAAACGTTTAAATAAACTTCAGACAAAATGGGAGCGATCTTGGAACCAATACATATTCCGTCCTTTTGCGTCATGAGGGTTTCTTCTTGTTTGAGCACATTGCATGTCAGGTATTTTTGGAGCAGAAATAGAAAATCCTCAATCGCAATCCCTGCTCTGGATTGAAACCCAACCAAATCTAATTCAAGCATATTCCTGAACCTGTTAATAATTATCGTTTTGTTAATCGAATAATATAGATCTTTTGATGTCCAGTCGACCCAATGTATCGTTTTGCGCCATGAAACTTTCCGATCGTGCTCTAGTACTTGCTTCGGAGCTTTTGATAGATAGAGATGTTTCAATACGTACATGGGCTAGACATTTCTGCAAGACAATGTACTGAACATTGGACATTATTGACCAGGATTGCCTTTATTTTATTTTGGATCAACCGACAATCGATTCGGAACAGATTTGTGCACAACATCAGTTTGAAATGTCGCGCGGAAAAAGTCGTTGAAAGACTGGAGGGGAAGACAAAGACGACGACGATAAAACCCATAGCTGTGTTAGAGAGTCTATGTGTGTGGTGTCCTTTTTATGTGCCTCACTCTCAGGAAGTTAAATGGCGTTATACCCGCACCAGCTGGCTGCCACCATCTATACCGTCTAGCATGTAAGTGACTGTTCGACCATCAGACTATATGTCCGCATGATTTTTAAGTGTATATATGTATTTAAACGTATATTTATGTGTAGATCTAGGCATGTACGTCTATATGCGTCCTGATGCACTCGATGTTGTATATAAGCCCAAGTACTCATTTAGTTGTGTGTGTAACCTGTGAAACAACTTTAAATTGTGTATAGCTGTCTTGTATTCGCGCCTGAGAACAATCAGTCTCATCACTACGGGGTCTAGTCGCACAAACCGTCCCTGGCTTAGACTGACTCGCCTCTTACGTGCTGATGAAAGAACAAGCCGAATAAATTATTATTATTAATGTTATAATTATTATTATAAGTAGTTTAGCTGTTTATTAGGTTATACAGCACCGTTATCAAGCTCCTCCTAAACGTTGGGGCCGTCTGTTCCACGCCAGTGCGCTGTACGTCGAACTGATGTTTTGGGGTGCATTATATAAACCGAAAAGACGTCACCCTTTTTTAAAATGTACTAAAAAGAAAAAAAGTTTTTTTTTTTTAAATAATTTTTTTGGGACACAAATGTAACAAAAACGTACGCGAAAAAAAAAAAAAAAATTTTAGCATTATTGACGGCGCGAGACGGGATACAGTCGGTAGTCACCTCCTTCCACTTGTTTTCTCTCTCGGGAATTCGGGCGCGTGGAGGAGGGGTGGACGGCTTGGCCATCACGTTGAGTTGGAGAGAGTATATGACCAGCTTGTTGAAGTGGAAAGAGTGTATGACACTTACGTGACATTATGAACTTTACGTGCAGAGTTTACAATAAATCTGGCGCCGTCCATATTGATTTATTGACACGCCTGTCCCAACCAGACTGTTTAAAAAGTGGTTTTATTTTTATTTGCCTTTTAATCATCTTACATGTACTTAATCCACTAAGTGGCGCAATCACCATCATGGATCCTAAGCCGGTTTATGTTCCGCTTAATGTTCCTTGTATCTTCAATGGTTGAGCAGACCATTCTAAGCGGTACACCGCACATCATGTTGTAGATTTATGTAGGTGGATTGTCTTTGTCACTTTGTAAATCATGACAAGGCAGACACTTCGGCAGTTGCTGTATTTCTTAAGTTTAGTTCTTACACGGTCCAACTACCCCAAGTAGGCACAGTCACCGTCGAGGACCACAAGCCATGTTCTGTTCAGTTTAGGTTGCCTGATTCGTTCAATTGATGAGCAAAACATTCTTACCAGCCCATGGTGCACATCATGTTGGACGTTCACGTACCGAGATTGTCATCATTACTTTGTGGCGCAAGGCATACATAAAGGACACATCTTGGAAGATTTTATAGTTCTTAAATCTATTGCAGGTACCGAATATGCAAAGTGGTGCAGTTGCCGTGGGGAACACAAGCCATTTCTGCTTCGTGCAAGAGTGCCTCCTACCTTCCATGGGTGAGAAAGCTATTCTGAGCTGCCAAAAGTGCGCAATATGTTGGACGTTTACGTTTTAGGATTATACTTATTACTTTCTGGCACATACAGTGATGCGATTTATTTGAATCATTTCGGACCAGCTAGAAGTGAAGTTTGGAGCAGCTAAATGAACTTATGGAGAAAAAGCACACACTTCATTTTTGTCCCTTCCACTGTAAATATTATATGTTTAGATGCATGTGTGGGCTCACCCATCAAACGACATCGTATACTTTGACTTCCCACTTCTGTTCAACCTACGGTTAGCATAATTGCACGGCAACGTGATGTTTCTAGTTTTTTGCGCGATTTTCGAAAGGTCAACCAGGTGATGTGCCACACTGCCTGGTGATAGTTATAAAAATGCAGGCGGAAAGCAAATTGTCTTAGAAGGGCGAGATAAAAATCGTAAGTTTGGATTTTCGGCTAGTTTGCACAGAGCTGGCACCCGTTATAAAAGGGACCGCCATATCCATCCGTCCACCAATCCACCCATCCACCCATCCACCCAACCAACTATCCACCCATCCACCCATCCACCCATCCACCGATCCACCAATCCACCCACCCACCCCTCCGTCCGTCTATCTGTCCCTCCGTCATTGGAAGATGATGTAATTTTAACGCCTTTTAAAGGCCTGACAATGTGCTGGCCGACCGGCCGGCCGGCACATTGCCAAGTCTGTTTCAACAGTTGTGCCATTCTTCCACATACACGAGGCCCGTTGGAAAGAGTTCTTAATGGCCCCTTTTTTGTTGTATATGCAGTGGGCTGTGGAATGAGATGAAAACTCAATGGCGGCTGTACATCAATACTTACGTATAATGAACAAAAGATTTTGTACGTTTTCTCCTATTTATTTTTCGTTCATGCAAAAAGAGATCATGAAAGATTGACTGCAACGTTTTTGTGGCAAAAGGCGAGAAATCGAATACTTTAAAATGCTTCCAATCTTGTATTTCATGACTACTGTTGTAATTACCTAGATTTCCAAAGACAAATTTTGTATCACAAATCAATTAAACCTATATTGCTAACCACGATATGCGTCATGTTTTCCAATCTTTTGGCGAATCATGCTGCCTATGTTGATGAGACTTGTCCGTTTTCAAGAAATACTAACATACCTCGTTTCAGGAGGACATTCTTTACAGATAACTTTTCAGTCCTCTGCGGTAACTTTAGCGCATATACTCATATTAAAAAATACATTGCATCATTTGTTTTGCAGTTTCTGCCAGGCAATTTCCAAGAACTAAGGTGTATTAGTTTTGCTATAAATGTTTCGATAATAGAGATGCCAGAAATTTACATAATATTTTCATGTGGATACTCTAAATTTAAACACGCGGTGTGCTACTGTTTATAGCGTTCCCTTTACAATTGCAACAAACAAGGATACATTATTTTGACAAGGGAAGTTTCGGTAAGAGAGATGCCATAAGTGTGCTCGTAATCGTAACGAGCATACATGCAATTTGATAATACGGTGCACATTTGTTTTACTGAATTTCTTCTCTCAATTAAAAAAAACACTTTTATACGTTATTTTGACGAGTGTAGTTTCGGTAAAAGAACTGCAACCAAACAGTTTCTCGTAAGTTTAACAAAATATTTTTTAAGGCTCCACGAATTTAAACTTACACGCCAAAGGTTTCCTTAGACCCCATCAGAGCACTGCACTTCACGGTTCCGCCGATTTTTTTGTGCAACCTCTGGGACCCTCATAAATGAAATTAGCCTTCTCAGTTTGAAATCGGCTCTGAAGAAGACTGTTAGATTAAAGTTTGCCGCAATCTCCCTGAACTGTGAAACCGAGTGGTTGTACGATATGCACACAACCTCGTGCAGCCTCCACCTTTCCCGGTAAATTTCCCGCCACACATGCATAGTCCCTCCCCACTACACAGACTAATGCCGTTGGTTTAAGTCCTGCTGAAAAACAAAGAGGAAATTTGTTTTTAAAAGGACGCTTAAAATAATTTACAACCTGCTAATATTGGAGTAGTGTGCGATTAGGAAACGAAAACGTCTTTTGAAGCGTGGGTTTTAAATAGTCCCTTCGTAGCTGGGACTGACCAGGGTGCCATTGATTAATTAACGAAATAAACTGCTGACGTTGAGGGATTCATTACTGATGGTAAGAAAGCAGGAAGAACGCTCTATGTTTCATCTGTGACGTCAGTGCACCATTCATTATGGTGGGCAAACGCGACTCGTTAAAGGGTAACTGCAAAGGAAAAAAAGTTTTATTTTAAACAGCCTAATTGGGACAAGCATGTCAAAAAACAATTTTTCCCCGAGAAAAAATATTTTTTACAGCAATATTTATTGTGTGAGACTGATTTTAGTTTGCGGCAATTTCGTCCGTTTTAAATCGCGCGCCACGAAGTTGTGATTATGTGACGCTCAATCGCAATCGGCTGTCATTGGCTAAGAGTTTGATTGACAGCTTAGATCTTGGTTGTTGAACCTTTGTTATATGTTGCAATTTCCTTTTGAGCGGCATATTTTTACGATTAAAGAATAACCGATGGTGATGAGAGTTATTATTCTTTACAAAAGGTTTACAAGACGGGCACTTCCGTTTAGATTCATACCAAAACAAACAAAAGCTTCGCCATTCTTTCATGGCCGCCAAAGTCTCTGCTCCTGCCCGTCTCGCCTGCCTCGACTAATCGTTTTGCCGAAGTGATCAGTGTTTCGTGCTGACCAAGGTGCCATGAGTGAGACTTCTTGAAGTGATGTAGCGTGTGTTTAGCAGCTGTCGCAGGCATTAGTGATAAAAAGCGACGCGAGGTTTTGGCTTTCAGAGCGCAATTCTTTTGTTTTCCTTTTTTTTTTCTTTTTGCTTGCTGGCGCGTGCAAATGCCGCATTTCGGAGATGTCAGGTGAGTGATCCCGACAGCGAGCCTTCCAGCAGCCATGTCGCCCCGAAAGGAATGCCTTTTGGCTTGAGGCAATTGGGCGTTCGCGTAGCGACAAACGTGTCCAGTTACGTTCTCGTCATATCGCTCCAAAGGCCGTCGAGATTCGTACCGGGTGCACCTAACGTCCGCGACTAGACACACAAAATGAAAAAGCACTATGTTCACTACGTAAAAAAATGGTCTCAGTTCATGCATGTGTGGGCAGGTACGAAATCTTGGCCAAATTTATTCACACAGCACTATGAGCGCAACACGTCGCTGTGCAAACGCAGTCCAACAACACGAAGCATAAAAACGGCAGATTTAGGGCAACAATTCGGAGTTCATTGTTCAAATAAAACGACGTAATACATAATTTTGTTGAAAACGCCCGCAGCTTTTTACTCACTGTCGGGAATCTTCCACATTTTAAAACGGAACGAAGGAAGATTTACTTTTAAAAACGCTCGCTGCGTCCTCCCGCACCAGTTTGACTGGATCAGCTGACGACGACGGGACTGAACCCCACAACAACCAATCTGCGCTTTGTGGGTGTCTACTTCCAAGCACCGCACCACAAAAACCACGAACGTTTCAGTTCTTTGTCGCATCGCCGTCGTCGCCGTGTTGCACCAAACAGAACGAGATCGCCGAAGTCAACGCAGCGCTGTCGTGAACGTTGGCTTGTGGTTGCGCACTCACGGACCTGTGACTCCTTCGCTCTCCAAGCATACACGACGATTACGAATGATACTTTCCGTCTTCCGGGAACATCACAGGGGCACTTCTCCGGTCTCGTCTTCGCTGTGTGCTCGCAAACCGCGCAGCTTCTCGTTGCAGCTCTATTCTCGTGCACCATCAAACCAAAACAATACCGGCGCCATGTTTAACGTGCGTTGTTGTGTTGCCAGATCTCACCGGAAGTCAAGACGCTCAGCTCAGCAGCCAAGTCAACAAAAAAGAGCAAATCCAAGAGTGAGGGGCGGGGCGTAGTTCCTCCGCGGGGGTCGAAAGAGCGGGAATTTCAGACGTGGAGGGGTTCTGACTCCGACTAAATAACGTCCTGTGACGTAAATATTGCTAAAAAAAATTATTTTTTGCGTGGAACATTTGTTTTTTGACATGCTTGTTCCAATTAGGCTGTTTAAAAACACTTTGTTTCTTTGCAGTTACTCTTTAAAGCAGCGGGAGCTACGCTTCCACGTGCCCTTTTCCCAAGGTCCGCCCTCTTTTTGGTGGCAAGAAGAATCTCGTTAACACAGCCACAAGCTACCCTCTCACGCGCCCTTTCCCCCATTACGGCTGACCAAGTGACATCAGTCCAAGCTATGTATACTACGCACACTTTATATCAAACGCAGTTTGCCTCTCCAATATGTATCTTCTTTATATTTTGCGTAAAAACGGCACCACCATTGTGTTTAAGTGTCTCCTATTTATATATACGTAAAAGTTACAAACAACACTATAACACAAAGTTACAAAGTTTTCACACAATAAAACAACGTTACAAATAACACTGAACACTCCTACCTGTACTTTATGAAGTTTATTTAATCGGGTAATATTTATATACATGTGTCTGTAAAGAAACCCCAAATCTTAAGGTTTATGTCAGCATCGTCATATCTGAATCTGTGATATCTAGGTAAGGGAAATTTACAAATTAGAACTATGCATATTTTGCCTTGTAAAGTTCAGCAAATCTACGCTCCGATATTATCATATCAAAGCATTTTCGATTTCTGTGCATCGTGCTTAAGCACCTGTGTGTGATGACTAAATGACAGTGTCAAAAGTTCGTACTTAAGGATAAAATGAAAGAGTTTATATTAGAGCAAACAGGAAAAACATAATATAATATGACGTTTAATATATAACTAGCAAACCAAAAGATATCATGAGAGATTCATCCGTCACAGCAGAGGGGTGTTTGTTCTTGCTGAAATGTCTACATTTTTCTTTTAGAGGCTTCAACGAAGAATGTGCAGTAAAGCGTGTATAAAAGCGTGTGTTGCACTGATTGAAAGAAAAAAGTATTTTAAATATTATTGACTTTAAACGTACGCACTGGCTTTATTTATGCTTTAATCCTCGCAGTTCGCGCTTTGTGAAGGTTTGTTTGAGCGAAAGTTACATCTAAATATTCATAGCACTGTTTCTGTCAGCAGAGTCGGAAATCACTGTTGTTTGTACGGGGATCGAGAAAGTGCTTACCTTGCCCTGCTCGTAGACACTGAAACGGGTAAATAAAAAGGAACAAGGTCCATGATATAGGGCTTCAAATATAGCTAGATTTGTTGACGAGAAAACATAAACCAATACGCGTTGAGACATATTGGGGAAAAATACGAACAGGTGAAAACGCAGAGCTATTTACTGACTTGCGCCAATCTGTGTCGTGTTATTTGTTGTCCCGTCCTTGAGTTTTCAAGTATGTCATTTTTCAAACTGTTGACCTGCACAATATCTTTTGCCGTTCTAGTGTATTGTCTGTTTTCTGCAAACAGTCGCTTTAAAGGGGTATCTTCTGCGTTTTTTTTTCTTTTATAACCCTGCGTATCACTTTCGAGGTGGGTTGAGCATTGTGAGGGACGCTCAGTGGCGGAGAATTTGAGCCCTATAAACGCAAGCTTCTTGTTCCAGAAAGACGGCGCTCTCAACTATGGAGGTAGGAACATTCTGGAGGCGGCACAAGGCCACCAGGGGTGATGCCGGAAGTGTGGAGGGACACGCCCCCAACGATGACCGAAACCAAGAGACGCTATTGGACGAAAAGGAGTGGCCACGAAGGTGACCCAAACAGCTGTTGACGCCAAGTTGGGTCAACTTTACGTCCAATAGCAGCCTCGGTTTTGGTCATCGTTGGGGACGTATCCCTCCACGCTTCTAGCTTCACCCCTGGTGTCGCCTCCAGACGTTTCCTGCCTTCATGCCCTAACCGATTTCGGTGCGTCTTCTTTTTCGCAGAAAAAAACCCGGGAGAGCGATTTACTGCAATTAACGGTGGTTGCTCGGCGATCGACGAGGCTGGAAATGTGTTGAGGCATAAAAAGTTAGGTCTTCGTTGTAAGACTGTATACAGGTCGAGGGCTTATAGATGGCATGCTCAGTGTCAATGGCGCGGACTAATTTTCTTCGCACTTTAAACACACTTTAAGCCTTGCCATTTGCCGAATTCTCACGGTGGATTGCATTGAAATGTTCTCCCAAGTGCTTGGCTGGAAATTAGACGCACCGAATATTCTATAGCATAATTACTTTTAATCGTTTAAGCCAAACTGGATGTCCAAGTGGATCATAATCACAATTGCGGCTCAGTTTGGCACATTTATGTGGAGCTGCAAATCCGGATTCCTAAAATTGCTATAACAATGAAACTTGAATATTGTATATAATTCAGAGTTGGACGTAGTTCAACTACTCTACTCAAACTACTGTAGTTTAACTACTTTTCCGAGTAACTTGGTAACTTTCAATTGCAACTTGATTTGGGTAATTAGTAGTTTAATTCAACTACTTTTTTCAAGTAACTTCTACTCAAATTACTAACTACTTTCGAAATCTAGTGCTAATTTTGCTGATCACGAAAGTTTGAGCGCAGAAATGAATAAGACGCCGGCAGATGAGCTGGCATTCCCGAACAAGGAGCCCTCACATTCTGTTCCCACGGACTTACACTCGGCAGCCGTAGAAACCGCATCACAGGCGTCCTTAGGCCAAGGTGGCGACGAGCAGCTAAGAATAACGCCGGCACGCACGAACGCAGGAAGACATGCTTATTGACTAAAACAGCGCAAATAATTTACGTGAGGAAGAGACAACAGGAAGGAAAGAGCGCTGACTCACAACTGAGGTTTTAATAATGAGGTAGTGAAAGAGAAGAAAGGTGTGAATGGCATTAAAATTATTAAAATTAAAAACCTCTTTCTAAGGGCTATTTCAACGGAATGTCAAATTGCATTTTTAAGTAACCTAACTGAATAAATCTATGTACAAATATTCAGATGTGTTCTACAACGTTGAAGGTGACCCAACGGTTACTACCAGAAAAAAGAAGAAACACGATGTCTACGGTGACCCAAAGGGTGTTGGCTTCCACTGAATTGAAAATTGAGAAGAAAGAAAAGGAAGAAAACAATAATTTAGGGACTAAAATTCAAAAATTGAAGCTCTTTCGCCGTCAAAGCAATCGAAGGCGTACTTATGCAGGCTAGGCCCTTGTTCGCGATCTTGCACGCCTCGTACACCTCTCTAGTCTTTTTTTCTTTAAAATGTTTAAGCACCTTAGTCTCAGAGAACCTTGGTGTGCACCCGCAATCTCTCACATGCACAGCAAGATGGCCCGCTGGCGTTGAGTTTAGAGAAAGTGCATGTTCCCTGAGTCTCACATTGATGCACCTTCCAGATTGTCCCAGATACACCTTTCCACATGTCAACGGTATTTCGTAGATGATGCCGCTGTGACAATCCACGAACTTCCTTGCATGGTTGATTTTACATCGGTCGTGTGTATCCTGCTGCTCGTTGATTTTTGGACATAATCATTTAAGTTTATCGGGCGCTGTGAGGAGGATAGGAACTTCAACCTTTGCGGCTACTCTTTTTAGGGTTGTGGGACAGACGGTGAAGGTAGGGCATCACCACAGGTCGGATCTTATTTCGGTTGGGACTTCCTCTTTCTCGTTGTGACCTCAGTTGTGAGTCAGCGCTCTTTCCTTCCTGTTGTCTCTTCCTCACGTAAATTATTTGCGCTGTTTTAGTCAAGATGTCTATCCAACTCGCCCAGCAAATCATTTTAGTACAAGACATGCTTAACAAGCCTTGGTCGGGTATTGACCTAATCCGGTAATGCACGCAGGCGCCGCGCCTCCGGCTGCAACCGTGAAAGACGGGGACACTCCGAGGGTTGTTGTTGTTTTCACGTGTCCTGCCTTTAGTGAGTTCTGCCTCAAGTGGTTTGGGGGTTCCATGAGAGGGTCCACTGAATGACCTCGCAGCTGGGCGCCTGTTCCCATAGTCGCCTCGTCGTCAGGGCATACGCCTTTGCAAAGCCGGACTCCCACGCGCACAAACCCTGGCACGGATAATCCGTTCATGGGAGCACGTTCCCGATTCCAGCTGCAACGGTACGAGCGACGATGCTTGTTCACGTAATCCTTCGCGTCCTTCCGACCTTCCATGCCAGGGAGACCTCCTCTTTGTTAAAAACGATTTACTTGTCAGGCGTGTCAGGCGCGTCAGAATACCGTAGTCGCCGGCGAGGATTGCGAGTTACTCTTGGGAGTCCTTTTGTTGGACCCGGCGTCAGCGGCGAAGTATACTTTGGTTCATCTTCTGTTAAACCAAAACAATTCTTTGTTTTTAAGTAGCGTAGCACCAGCACTGCAGCGAGACGCGCAGTCGTCCGGATGATCTCATCGTCATGACGCGAGATTTGGACTTTTGACGGTCGGGTGCACTCGCTCAGCGCACTCTCAGAACGTCGTCGGAATAAAAAGGGGCCAGTCATAACAATCTCAACTTGCCAAAGAAAAAAAAAACAGGAGGTGAGTTTGTTATTAAAAAACTCTCTACCCGAGGCAAACCTCACATGTTGCAACATGGACACCTAAGATGCCGACACTCTCAAATTCAACGCTGCCGTTTCATCCAGCGCGTCGTTGGAACGTCTGTTTAGCTTGGCTGGGGACGTCTTTAGAAGGAAAAGCGGAAAACTTTCCTATCAAGAACTTTGAAAGTCAATCGCTTCTGCGAGCGAATAAATTATTTTGGTGAAAATGCAAGCCATAAAATGACTGCATTTATTTTAGGCTCGCAGGGTTTTTCATGGATCAAAACTGCCGTTCATTTTGCTACTACAAAAATATAAAAAAGTAGCTCCGAAAGTAACTTCAAAGTAACTCGCTACTTTTTACAGTAGTTAGTAGTTTACTCAATTTCTATTCCAAGTGCGTAATTTCTACTCTACTCCAATTACTTTTGGCGTAGATACTCAGTAACTTAACTTAACTACCTGTTTTGAGTAATTTGTACATGTCTGATTATAATTATTACGAAGGGGAACTCGGCAGTGAATGTAACAGCAAAGAAAGGAATAAATGTATTGTTAAATATTTTACATTGAATTTTTTTATATATGTACAAGTTAGTAATTGTACGCAATAAATCATTCAATAGCGATACAACAATAGCAATTATAAAGAAATAACTGAATATTTCTTTATAATCAGCGCATCGTGTGGTCCTGTTTCGTCCTTTCGTCCGTGTGAAAGAACGGTATTGTGTTCTCATGTTTTCCTCACTAACTCGCCAAACAATCAGCATTGATAAATACAGAAGGACAGGTGCGGGCTGTAAACTTTCAACGCACGGATTTTATTTCTGCGGTGAATAGACCACAAAATTCGTAGCCTGGAAAGAGGAAGGGAGGGGTAAGGATAGGGGCCTACGAAAATTCTAATCGAATATCCGACCAACACCCCCCCCCCCCCAAAAAAAAACAAAAAAAAAAACAAATTGTATGTTTAGTGTTTATACCGCGTAAGGTCGGTCTGCAAGAATGGGGCGACAGTCGTTTACACTGTCGATGAGCAATTTCGCCATTGCAGTACGACTGCTAACCTGGGGTCTTTTTAACGTGCTCACGCAGTACCCGACCGATCCTCTCCTGGGAAGGTGGCACTTGGAAGTGGAGGCACAGAATGCGTAGTCAACAGACCTCAAATGTATTAAAAAATGAATTTGAGGCTTATAGAATACTCATGCGACTCAAAAATAGTAGTAGTTGTGATATAAACGATTTTCAAATGAAACCGGTCAAGCTTGCCATTGACATATATTGCACCGTATTTTGCACATATATTTAACCTCAGCTTGGCTTGCGGTGAGTTCCCCGCAAATAGGAAACTTGCCAAAGTTAGTGTGATTCACAAGGAAGGGTAATGTGAACCGAATGACCAACTATAGACCAATATCCATCCGGCCAACTTTTTCTAAACGACTAGAAATGCTTGACAAAACTCGCGTAGACAGTGTTTCTCATTGGCATGAAATAATACCTGACGCCCAACTTGGTTTTAGAAAGGGAAGGTCGACAGAGTCATCGCTCTTACTCGAGAAAGAAACAGTTCTAAATTACATTCAAAGCAAGCTTTTCACACTAGGTATTTTTATTGATTTTAGTAAGGCCTATGGCGGCCTAAATCATCAAATACCTATTGAAAAATTAAAGTGTCATCGACGGAGCGAATCATCTTCCCTCAAAGCCGTAACCTGCGCGTCCTCTAGGTAGCACCCTGGGCCCTCTGCTCTTTAACATGACCCCAGATTTTTTGTTTCGGGCGTAGACGCAGAAAGCTTAATTATTAAGGGAAACGACATTCTCGCGCAATTCGGCAGATGATCCGAGGGAAATTGCCTTAAAATTAATGTTAACAAAACAAAGGCAGTCATATTTCGGTCATTGAATGAGCACGTCTCCTTCACTAAATTTTTTTACCTTAGGTAGTTATAGTAATCGATATAGTTAAGCACCACAAAACGCTCGGCGTAATTTTCTCTGAACATTTGTCGTGGGATCGCCATATTGATAATTTGGTCAGCAGGTTGTGCAGAGTCATTGCCGTAATTAGAAAATGCCGCTCAATATGGCCTGCTAACATTAAGCTGATGATTTTTTCATGCCGTTTTCCGGTCTCATATAAATTATTGTCACCTCGTGTTGGGCACAACAACAAGTTCGAATTTAAACAAAATACTGTTACTTCACAAAAAGATACTACGTATCATCGCTAATGTACACTACCTTATCACACTAAACCGCTGTTGATTATGGCCATTACAAATATGCACGTCTATCGTTTTTTGTAAGCTTTTCTTTTCGGAACAAATGTTTTCAATTAGTTTCTTTGGCGCAGCTCGGACTTGAAAAAAAAAAGGATATCTCGACCAGTATCCGCTGCGCTGAGATATTGTATGTTCCTCATTTTCACGCAAATCATGCTTTGCAATCTCTTCGCCACATTTTACCATCTCTACTCAACAGGTATTATTTAGAAAATATAAATATATACTCTCTGACTGGAGCTGAACTGTATAAGTGTTCTATCTAACGCGGATGTCTCTGTATGACATATTTCTTTTTCTCACGTTCGCATAATATATACTTGCTAACGAACGTTCCTGTGCTCTCACATATTTGCTCTGTTTATTGTTACTGAAGTATATGTCTAGTTGGTAAGATAAACTCTATATGCTGTATAACGAGGCTTTTCAATGTATCACACATTTCTGCCAGATTGCTATGCTTGTTTTGCTTTAGGGCCCCAGACCCAGTCAAGTTTCCATATGGTAGCTTTTTGTCTGAAGGCCTGCCAGAGTAAATTTCTGGAAATAAAGATTTTATTTAATTGCATTTCAACTGGAAGGAAAAGAAGCGCCGGGGGCGGGGGGGGGAGTGCACTCCCAGGTTGTCAGTTCATAGGATTTCCTCTTGCCGTGGCTAATGCCGTCAGCTCGCTCTAAGATTGATATTTCCTCTCCTTTAGTGTGAGAGATGGATCAGAATTGTTCCATGTTGACTCTCTTATGGTGTAGGCCTCTAATACTCCGCACTCACACCGACCTTTATTAAGGCGAAAACCTTATATGTCTCATCGTTCAGTCGACCTTCAAAAAACTCGTCGGCCACAAGGAAGGTACCAAAACGAAAGGTACCAATGGAACGGCGCCAAAAGTGTGTATTCAGAGAGCGCGCTTTCTTCGGAGGTTCTGTATACCCGGAACCACAGCCAACGCCACAATCCGTCTGAGGCAAAAAAAACGGCGCCAACAGTGCGTCGTCAGAGAGCGCGCTGTCTTCGGAGGTTAGCTATCCCGTCTCCGTGAGCACTCAGGTGAAGTAGAGGCAAATAAATTAAGAAGCAGGACAAAGCGAAAAAAGAGGAATGAAAGTGAATTAAGTAAACCATGTGTCTGTCTTTAATGCATCGGCGCTTGGGCTCTCGCCTTCTGGTAGTCTTAAGGATAACATAAGAGACCCTGTGAATTTTTGACTCCCTGGAGAAGAGCTGATGCGAACGCGTGGGGGCAGGGTAAACAAGCTCCAAGGTGGGTAGCCACGGCATGTTGCGAGTTCGCGTCGCCTCTCGCGACCGCCCTCTCGTGTTCCCGCAACCGGTCACTAATGCAGTGCCACGTTTGATCGATTTACACGGCTCCACATGAGAAATGCAAAGAATACACCCTTCCCTCCAACTATCCATTCACGCAGGAAGCAAAGCGCGCTGAATGATTCTGAAAACAAAAACAAAGAAAAATTCCGAGTTTGTGTATGTGGGAGATTGTTTCTCTGACGGCATATCACGCCCACCCTGCGCCACCCTCCGCCAACGCGTTCTCAATCGGCTCGCTCCCTAGCAGTCACCAAAGTTTTGTATGGGCGTGAAGTATAGGGACGCCATGAAACAGGCGACTCACAGCATCTCGTCGCCATCTTTCAGATTATCATAGGGAGAAAGAGCATGGCCCACGCCTAAACTGACAGCCTTTGCGGCGTCGAGACGACTTCGTCTGATATGGTAGTTTGAGTGCGCTCTCTTCCCCATTTTCCCTTCCTTTCTGTTTGTCTGACCACTACGCATTCTGGATGGGACCCCGGATCACAACTCGTGAAGTTTCCTCGCACTTCTCTTTCGTTCTTGGAAGTGCCCGAAATCAGCGTTGGAAAATAAATTGTTTTTCTTCTCCGAAACAAAAACAAAAATCAGAGAGTTTCTGTCCCCGAAGGCAAATCTTCTTACCCGATCACTGTACGTTGCTGGAGAACTACCGGAAGTCTACTGGGGCACCAAATACTGTGGAGCCCTCGTAGTTCCAACTCCCCCTAATGCGGTGAATACGAAGCGTCTGAGGAGGCCGGAAAGTACCTATAAGCACTTCCAATTCACATAGCCGCAAAGTGCAATGTAGGAAGACCACGAGGAATCCCGCTCCCGTTTTGATGTGAATCAAGATCATACCGGTGTGCAGTCGTGAGTCAGATCTGGGTGGTCGTAGTGGGTTGACAAAACGCAGTACAACACCAAGCGCCCATTGGGGCTGACTGACGTTTCGTTGTTTAAACATACACACAACACAATCACTTGATGTGCGCTCCGCGGGAGCAAAGCGTATAATAGTAATAATAATAATAATAATAATAATAATAATAATAATAATAATGTTTTGTTTATTGCGTGTTCAAGAACAGCTCAAGGCCTTTTTGTTGATACACGATGAAAAGCTACAATAATATTAAATTGTTTATTGAGCAATTTTTTTACATAATTTTGATCGAAGGCCCTCATAAGCGCGCGAGCGCTGATGTGCGGGACCGTGGCAAACCAACATAGTGCTCAAAATAATTAAAACAATGGTGACACAAATATTTTTGCCAAGAACAGGCGATATACACATTGTTAGCACAGGCAGATTGGGCAGCAAAAGAAGGAACAGTATGTATACACCTAAACATGACGAGAGCACCACTATTTTTAATTTTTGTTTCGCGTCTTTCAGAGACGGCAGGTCGGACAATTCTTCTGGAAGTTTCTTAAAGTAGAATGGAATACAATATTTTCCTAAACGCCTCCCGTAATTTGTGTGAACCGTAGGTATGGAAAAGGTTTAAGAATGCCTCAGATGTTTTTTGTCTGTTGACTCTAGATTCGAAATCGTTGGTATAATAATACTTCAATAAAACTACATATTTCCTTAATTCCTCTACCTGCAATATTTGTAGAGAGGACACTTTTTCACCCCTATCAAGAGTTTGAAATTTTGAGCCATAGGCAATACTATCTGCAATTCTATATATTAGTCTATTTAATTTTTTTCTTCCGGTGGGCAGAACAGGTACCATATACAGTGATTCCGTAACGTAAGAGGAGACTCCCAGTTCTCCGTATACTCTTTCCTAAGTGAAATATTATAGAGACTTCTTAGTTTATACATATACGCTAAGAGCATTCGTAGGCGCTTTACTACAATTTCGACGTGAGCACTCCATGTTAGGCATTCATCAAAAGTTATTCCTAAATATGTTTTTTCGGTCGCACATACGAGCGGAGAGCAGTCGCAAGAATTACAGTCGGTAGAATGCAGATAGACAGGACGTATGAGGTTCAATCTTCTTTGATGTGTCCGGAAGCACATTAAGTTGGTCTTGGTTTTGTTCGCAAATATATAATTCCAGGAGAACCAGTCTACTAATTTGTTTATATCACTTGGAAAATGGAAACTGCATCTTTGTAATTTTTACGGGCCAATACAATTGCAGTGTCGTCCGCATATTGGCATAACTGAGAATTCAGGGACAATTTATCTAAGTCATGTATGTAGATGTTAAATAGCAGAGTACCTAGGACAGACCCATGCGCTACGCCGGAAGTAACGGACAAGGGTTCACTTATGCTACCTCCTATTCGCACACGTTGTGTACGGTTATGAAAGTAATTTTCAAAAAACCGAAGAAAAGGTCCTCTGAAGCCCATATTTGTTAATTTATTTATTAACAACCCGTGATCAATGATATCGAACGCTTTTTCTTATGTCGAGAAAAAGAGCTACGACTACGTGATTACTCTCTATTTTCTCATGAATGTAGTCAGTAAAATCCTCCAACAAGAGAGTTGTACTTTTGTGCTGTCTAAAGCCATGCTGGCAGCTATTTAATAAATAGCTGCCAGTATGGCTAAATACAAATATGGAGGCTCTTGCTTGAGCGCTTTGTGCCCCATTACGGCGGCGCAGGAGGAGTAACTGCGGTCGCCGCAAGATGAGCAGGAAAAAGCAAGCGACGAGGGAGGAAAAAGAATCCAGTGACTATTTAACAGTGGTCAGCAAATAGCTTAAGAGCTTTTCAGGTACAATCCGTTCGGTGCGCTGTGTAATGCGTGGTTTAAAAACTGTGGTTTCAGGCGGACGTCAGCAAAGGCTTTCTAAATGCTGCGCATTCGGAACGGTTTTGGAAAACGGAGAAGAAACGGTAAATTTAAGTCTCGACGATTGGAAGTGATTTCGTGACCGACGAGTCTGTCTGCCAGTCGCACAACCACTGCCTTACGTTTTACGCTCACTTATACAGGCCTTTCAAAGCCAGCAATGGGCGGCGAATCAGCTCGTACCGCACGAACATCATTGTTCGTTACTGCCCTTGGGCGCGGCTACAGAACCTCCCCATGCACTACAGGGCAGGCAACGCTACAGCAATTAGACTGCAACTTCGAAACTCGCTTCCGCAGAAAAAGATTGAAAAACTTGCTCTGAAATGACACGTTTAAAAGCAACGTGCGCAGGCTAATTTCTTTATGTATTTAAACTGTTATGCTACCAACGTTGCGCGAGCATACCGCAACAAGCTTGACACAAGTATACGTCTTGGTCGCGGTGCATTTTGAAAAAAGAAAAGTGAGGTGGTTCCTTCGGTCTAAAATTTGCAAAACTTGCTCTATTGCCACGAACTCAACATGAGCACTGTATGAGCACTCCAAATTGGTTTGGTTAACTTCAAGGCCTTGGCGGACTCTCTGGTTGTAGCTCGTCTTCCATCGCTGTGGGTGCGGGTGTAGCTGAACTTATCAATTTTTGTGAGAGCAGCGCGTGCCAATTGCTACACAGCCCAGTGCGTGGAGGGGGTGAGAATCAGCGACGTATATTAGGAGAAAAAAAAAACGGTGAGAGAGCTCGTTATTTAGAACAAAAGCAGAGTCTCGAGTTTAGCACAATATGGCATGTACCGGTACGTGCTACCACTTGTCCTGGGTGCGCGTTCCGGTGTGGTAACGTTCCTCGTCTGCGTTTACTTTGTTTCGTTGACAGCTATGTACATAGAAAAAAGAAAACATCTACTGGCCGTTTTGTATTCTATAAATGCGAAACGTTCGATTTAGGCAGCATTTCTTGCGAGCGATACTCCGTTTCATGACCCATTTCAAGGTGAACTCACATAGAGGCATGTTCTTTTTGCAAGTTGCAATGCCCGAACGTCGAGATGTAGCCGGTTGTCGCTCAGAGCGTTGAAGGTGAAATGCTTCGGCAGCGTTCTATGAACGATGAGCTAAGTGGGCTTATGTCAGGTATCAAGAAAGCCAAGTGTGAACGGCGGGGAAAAGTGTCAGGCGGCGTTCCGGGCTCCAGTGCAGCGAGAAAAAAATACAAGAACCAGCTTGCCTGTAGCTAGAAAGTAGTCGCCTTAGGCTGACCGAATTAAGCGACCACGTATGAGATCGCGCCTGGCTCATCTCTCGGGAAGAGGTGTCCAGCTTGAGAGCCACATTAAGAGTGTACGACGTTGCTTCTGCGGCGCCCTGGTCACTCCCTGATGCGCCTGTCTAATGGCGATGGTGGCGACGGCGATAATGGAGCATCAGCCCGCCTCCCACAGCGTGCTGCAAGCAAGCGACGTCATTTCATTTCAGTAACGGACACGCTGGTGGCAGACGAGACGGGCCAGAGTCTGTTCGGGGAAGCCATGGAGGCAATGACATGGTTGCGATGGGTGGTACTGCGGTTCCTACACTCGAAAAAAACGACAAAGTGCATCCATTACACCCCTTGTCAAATATACTACACCCGATCATTTCAGTTTGACGTACAGCGCACTGACGTCGAAATGGCGGCCACAACTTTTACGAGAGGCTCAATGACAATGCGATATAACATATTAAACAGCTAAAGTACGTATCAAAATACTACAGAAAAAAAAACCACTGAGGTTTTGCAGTACGGCCAAGAAAACCTCGATTACTTTTTTGCATTACGAAAATTAAAAAGCGCGAAAGACAAGGACAAGAGAGAGACTACACAGGACAAGCGCTTACTCACAACTGACGTTTTAATTTTTTAATTTTCGAAATGTTTAACCAACTAGGCCAACAAATCGTTTTGCTACTTTTTTGCAGCCAGTCAAAGGTACATTAGCTATTTAATAAGTTGTACAACTCGTCTACCAAGCCGCTTGTGAAAGTTGGCACCGTCGGCTCAACATCAGTGCGCTGTACGTCCAACTGAAGTTTTGGGGTGTCTTAAATGCAATAAAGGGCGTAACAATATAACTTTTTTTTCCCCTGTGTGTTGAACGCGTCTTCGACTGGTGTGTTTATTTTGCTATTGCAACGATGGATCCATCGCGGTCCCCAAAGTGGCTACGAACTGTGCCACAAAGGCTGGCATATCATGCTGTTGGGGCCGCAGGACTGCTGCCGAAAACGGTGAGAGGACACAAGGCTCGCGGTCGACGCGGTGTCCCTACTCTTACCTGCCCTGGTTTCTGTTGAGTGCCTGGTTTCAGAGCGACACGCAGAAGAACAGGCGTCTGCCGAATCCACCTCTGCTGCTATACGCCACCGCCAGGATCGCGGCAAGCGACAGCATGACACTTTTATGACCTGATCAGGCGTAATTTCAGGGTCCACATTTTAGGACGTGATACACTCACAACTCGGAGGTGCGTTAAGATACCACAGTAGTATGGTGCCTGGAGCGCACCCTAGTACTGTGGAGTCTGGAACGCATATCCCGTGCGTTCTAGGAGGAGGGACTCCTGTTGTCTCTGCATCTTGGAGCGATGCCGCAGAGCTCATGCAGCCCCAAGATGACGCCGCAACAAACGGAGTCCCCCGCCGTGCATTTAAGAGTTGCAGAAGATGAAATGAGAAGGGTTGCGTTGACAATATTCAACCTGGTTGAAAAATATTTTCCAGGCCGGCCTTTAAAACAGGGCGACTCCAGTCAATATTTTTGAATTTTGGATGACGACGGCTTTCAGATAATGCAATCTCCTTGAATTACAAGATGAATATTTCCCCCGATATTGTGTGTAGTTTTATGAATATCACGATTCATATTTGGGTTTCAGACATCCATGGCAAAACCAAAACTATCTGCTAGAGGAACGGCAACATTGATCAACAGCACCAAGGCCGCGACGTGACGTCACAAGTGTGCTGCCGCCAGTGTTTCTTAGCTAAAAGCTAATCCACTTGACGCCCGCTAAGGAGCAGCGGGACGAATCTTTAAGATTTGTTTTAGTGGAATACGCGGCTTCACTTTGACTTAATATTTCGGCTGTGATCATATTTCGTGCCACTAAATTGATACCAGTCATTAATTTTGGTTTCGTTTTCGACCGGAGATGCCCTTTAAGGGAACTATCGTTTTCGAGTACACCTGAAATGAAAATATCTGGAGGCGGTAAATTGGTTCAAGTTGCTCATATAGTTATTATAATAAAGAGCGGCGCGGTTGGTGTCAGTGCGGGTTTATTAAGGCAGCTGGTGTGATCGCTTGAAATACAAAATGACAGTCACATATCATGCCACGCCTTTTTAAAAAGAGGCATTCAATCCATACTATTTCGAAAATTGGCCCTTAGCGATGCTCCAGGAAACGTCTTCCTCAACTTATTTATGATGTTCAAAGCTCGACCACTGTGCCCAAGATCAGGTAGGGTGAATTATTAAAAATAAGACCAAATTATAAATGCATAATCACATTGAAAAAAATAGGTATTACTTACAAATGCAAATTAGATTTAGAGAGAAGTATTGAAACATAAGCGATTCATACAACGAGGGGTATTTGTCATCTAACAAACACTTCTCTAAACCATATGCTTAACGAAGTTTGATATATTTGACTTAGATTTAACCCCGTGTAAGGAAAAACTTATGCCAAAATTGAAAGTGTATTATATACGTATGCTAGAACCAAGGCTTCAAAGGAAACATAAGAAATAAAAATAAAATTTTGTTGCTTAAGATGGGCAGGTACACAAAACCATTGTATTTCATAAACGTATTTATAATATGTACAGAGTTCAATGTTAGCTTATATTTAAATGCTCAAACAAAGTTTTAATGCCATTTGAGCAACAAATCCTTTGCCAAGTGATATGCTGTTAATGCAATGTATTTTAGAAAAAAAGGTCAAATGCAATTCTTATTCGTCCATGTGTTCGTTATCATTTTCGTTTTTCTCGGTATATTTTGTTTTCATTGTCATAAAACCGTCGGTTCAATGATCTTTAGATTTGTCTCAGTTGGTTGGAGTGCCAAAACATATTTGATCACAGTTGTTTTCGAATTAACGCATATTCTGTATCAATATACAAACTATGTAATTATTTACTAAATGCGACATAATCCAGCTTTTCTTTATAATTCGTATTTTGGATACTGGTGTTTAGAGATCGATGGTGGCCACCTTTTGGTGGTAACCATTGATAAATTAGCATTATTCAGATTAAAAATGAGTTATTTAGTATTTATATAATAAAGAATAGTACTTTTTGAATATATAATTATAAGTTAAATACAACGTAATTATATATTTTTTTTAAATTCGTATATCCAATGACTTCCATTTGAAATATTGAGCCTTTCAGGTGGCAACCGTAGATTAACTGTCATTATAAAACTAACAAAACCACTATTTTATTACTCATTTTAACATAAGAACGAGGGAGATCGAGCGGCGTGACGTGCCCCCCCCCCCCCCCCACCTCGCCCGCCGCCAACCACAAGGCAGTGGTAGCGGCAAAAAAGCAAACAAGATATTGTGAGCTCATCGTGTAATAAAGTAGACTTTACACAAAGTATGCCATAAACTAAAAACGTCAACAGCAAAGCAAAGGAACATCTAAACTAATGCATTGATTCGCATTTGACAACCACTACAAATTTGAGCAGAAATATTTACACTACAATTGTATAACGCAAACAAACATTTTGGCACGTCATTATAAATCGCATTAGAATTTAAAAAAAAACAGTGCATATAAACTACAAAAAGTTATATGCAAAATAATTATATAATGTATTAGTGTAGATTGAGCAACACAGAGACTCAAACCCACCACGGTTTGTTTAAGGTAATACTATTAAAAAGAAAACCGGTTAAAATGCTATAACTAGGAAAACGTACAGTAAGAGTACACGACAATATAAAGTGCATAGGTTATATTCAACATCAAAAAACAAACAAACAACACAAACTCCCCACGTCAGACATAATTTTGTTTGTTATGTCAAGGTGCATCGTTCTTTAAAGTTCATTCACCGTTTAAGAAAAGCGCTATGTATAGCTTGGTTGTCACTTACGAGGTAATTTAACAGCTTCTGTAAAGTGCGCATGAGCATTACATCTCCATATGAATTTGATTAGAGATCATATGCCAGTTCCGATCTTCGCATTTAGTATCCTTGATTATTCTTTGTCAATCAACTTCCGTCATACTTATCCATAGTGCTAATTTCGACACCACAGCGCTTCACATTCTATACAAAAATGAAACATATGTTGCTCGTCTTTCAGTCATACGTCAAACAACACTGCAGAAAAACAACAGATTTCGTGATGCGGAATGAATGTTGTTGAAGCTCGCTACCAGTAGGTGAAAATGAAAGCCGTTTACAACTCCCTGTAACACCGAATTAGAGCGCAGCTCTGCAGAGGAGGAGAGGCACGGGGGGGGGTCACGTGACCTCGGGGAGGGGGGGGGGTAACGTGGCCTGGGGTCACGTGACCTCGAGGAGGGAGGGGGGAGTTCCCCGCTAAATCTAGCGGGAAAATTTTCCGCTAAATTTAGGAAAATTTTCCGCTAGATTTAGCGGGGAAAATCTTTCCGTTAGATTTAGCGGAGAAAATTTTCCGCTAGATTTAGTGGGGAAAATTTTCCGCTAGATTTAGCGGGGAAAATTTTCCGCTAGATTTAGCGGAGAAAATTTTCCGCTAGATTTAGCAGGGAAAAATTTTCCGCTAGATTTAGCGGAGAAAATTTTCCGCTAGATTTAGCGAGGGAAAGTTTTCCGCTAGATTTAGCGGGGAAAAATGTTCCGCTAGATTTAGCGGGGAAAATTTCCTCGCTAAATTTAGCGGGGAAAAATTACCCATCATGCACCGCGCGGTTACGCCGACGCCGACGGCGACGCCGCTCAAGCTGAAACGGGCGCCTAGAGAGCTGCGCTCTAAAACAGCGGTGCGCCGAGAAACTGAGGGAAAGGAAGAGATCGAGGGCGCACTGGGGAGTCAGGACGCCGAGCTTTGGTTGGAAAGGATTCGTGGGTAGGCCTAATGGTATAGCTGCCTCTATCTCCACTGCACTCGTCGAATGCGTTACAACCCGGAAGGCCGGCGTCTAGCGTTTGGCTCTCGCATTCGAACGCGTTTGACGATTTCAGTGGAGACAAAGGCAGCTAGCTCTAGGTATGGTGGTAGGGCGACTGAACAAACGCATTTTATATTACTCACTCTAATACTACAAAAATCAATATAGAGGCAACTACTTAAACCTAGGGAATTAAAGAATTAAAAGCGAGCGAGAAGTTTTTATTTGTATTAACATATTGTGTAACATTTTGGTAGAGGGGTTGATTTACATCATATCAATATCAGAAAATGAAGTTGTACATTTAAGCATGAAAAAAGACAGTTATATTCTTGGAAGGTTAGAACGAGAAAAAACCTCAAACACAACATACACGAGCGAAAGCTGAAGGCCCATTTGGTGACAGTTGTGTTTGTCTCATGGGTATGCTGTCTTTGAAAGCATCCCAAGTTTCCAAGTGTTCCCCGGAATTTGATTAATATTTATGTGACCAAAAACGACTGAACCGCGTCGTTGAGTTTAAAAGGGAATATCAAGATTACAGTACCTTATAAAAATTACGTCATGTATTAAACTTTATATCCTTCAACTACATCAAATATTTAATTTGTTTGTCTTTCAAAAACCATAAATAAGTATACTAATGGTGATAATTCAATCTATGTTATCTAAGACTCCTCAAATATACCAATCGTTATATTCATGCGCGACCGATTTTTCTGTTAAAATCTATATCAAAGATCGAATACATCAGGAATGTCAGCTTACACCAGATGGCGCCACCGGACGAAAGAGATATAGAGGATAAGTCATTCTCATCGTCTGATCGCTCATCTCAAGTTAGCGATAGTTCCAAGGTAATACATTTTTTATACCAATTTTAATTAAGAAATCAGGCTCGCGTGAATGTAATGTGATTTTTAGAATGACTTCAAGCCAATAGATTGAGTGTGACCCTAAATAGACTTACAGAAAGTAGTTTAGTGCTCCTTTAAATTATATTCGGTTGCCCATCAAGAACATTGTTTAGATCATTCCAACAAAGAGCTATTTGCGGGTGGCCTGTGTTTCGTGCATACTGACAGTATTTGCTAGCTTAGCGAAGTGGCGAGAACTCGCGTGTAGTGATTTGAGGACTTTACGCTGAACGGCGTAAAGTAACAGCCTACCGAGTGTGCCAAACGAAATTAGAATGCCAACCAATCAATATACACGTTCTTTCCTTAGGCTGACATTGCATCGAAGTCGCCAAGTGCGAGCTGGTCACTGATATCTGCTTTGAAACGTGTATTTAGTTCAAAGGTAATCGTTCAGCGAAGGCCTGTCAATGTCTTGTTCACAGGTCGATGCTAAACTACAACCCTCTCCCCCTCCCCCAAAAAAAAAGAAAGGAAAGAATAAACAACAAAACAAACAAAGCAAGAACATATATTGCATTGAGATTACTTCATTGAGAAGTGATAATCATTAGGGAATATTGTAAGTAAAGGTCATGCAATAGTCGCAAGCAGATACACCCTAGAAAGCCTACAATCGCACGTGCATTCATGTACGAGTACTAATGCCCGTGTCCCAATAGAGCGACAGACAGAAACAAACGACAGCGACAAGCCTCAAACCAGAGTCTTTCGCGATTTGAGAGGCTTTGCAGACTAAAGGAGGCTATGCTCAAACACGAGCATCATGCACGCGAGGGTATCTTTGGCAGACTTGCAGTCGCTCGTGCTTACTTCACGAGCACCGAACGACTAAACGCCTGCCAAAGATTCCATCGCGAGCATGCTGCATGGTTTGATTGAGGCTTGTCGCTGTCTTTTGTTTCTGTCTGTCGCTCTAGTGGGACACGGGTATAAAACGGCACCTATCGGAATGACATTCTTCCAGTCTTTAATGATTTTTCTGCTAGAGGAAGAAAACAAAAAGTTGTATCTTCTTTCGTGACTAGCACCTAAAAACATTTTTCTAAGGGGCCGCCGTCATCTTGACTGGCGGAGCTTCCGATGTGCTGGAAAACGTGGCTTTGCACTCGCAACTCCACCGTAAGGTGTTCACGCTTTAACCGCACTTAATTGTCACTTTTTGCGGTTTCATCACTTCTATATTTTTGTGTGTTGCAGATAGCAATGTCTTGTTCTTTTTTTTTTTTTGTTCGGCCCACAAACTGGATATGTGAGCTATCAAGCTGGGGACAGGGGTAGATGGCAAAGTTCTATAGGCGCTTGGAATTGCGTCCTAACCTCGGACCGCGCACCGGGACGAGTTACTCTGGTCATGAGCCCGACAAGCGCATCGTGCATTATCAATCGTTTAGCCGGAAGTTTTTTTGTGGCTAGATTTTGTTTAGGCATCTGAATTAGCTGAATAAAATGGTTTGTTCACACTGCACAACTAAATTATATTCCAAAGTGGTGGTTATCTCTCTGTTTATTGCGTGTTTCCATGCCGCCGTGATTGCACTTAAAGCATACATTTCTGTTTTCCTTTCTATACTGCCTGCGCCGAGCTCGTAACAGTTATAATCGTTCCGGTGTGCGCGTCGCGTCAACGCATTAATTTACAATTCAGACATATTTAATTGTATTGACCGTCTTGTCAATGAGCAATTTTGTGCGTCCGAAATCAAGTAAGTCACACGCATTCAGGTTATCGCAATCAGAGCCATGTTACGAACAAAGCATCCTGTTAATATATTTTTTTAATCGCCCGGTAAGTTTTGTTGCAGTATGCGCCCCTCAGGCGAATGTAAACACGGTACCCTGGCTTTCAAATATATGTGGTAACAGGCATCGACTCCCGATCTAAAAGGTAGCGTTGAAAAGCCGCCGACAAAATAATAATATTAACCGCGTGAACCACAATCAACTACGGACGACAAAAAGATACTCGAAGGCTCAGACGCACATAAAGATTTGTGCCTAAACCAGAAGTGCCATTGAATTTGATGAAAGAGTGCTATACTCGAGCATTCACAACACTGAAGAAACACGGAAGACACTAGGCGGCGCCAGCATCGTACAAAAAACGCTTCAATTAGCCTCTCGTACAACCCGCTCCAGGCCGTAATCTAACCTCAGCTACAAGTGGTAGTAATTCAAAGTGATAGGATTGTAGTTTGCTAGATTACAACGGGCAATTGAAAGAACCGCTGCAATTATGGTCCAGATAGAAAGTAAACACAAATACCCAGGCTGACAGCTGAATTAAAATGGTTCAGTTTCCTGTCCTTCGGGTCTAGGCCAACTCGTCGAAAGGCAACTCGTCGAAGGGCAACTCGTCGAAGGGCAATTCGTCGAATAGGCCAATTCGTAATAGGGCAACTTGTCGAAGGGCTGTTTGTTGAAGAGGCCTTTTCGTCGCCACTCGCCGAAGAGGCTGTTAGTCAATATTCTTTAAAAGCACCATTTCGCATCTCCGTTTGAGCAATGATACATCAGAATTTCATCATTTCTAACATACGTTATATGTGCTCGCGTATGAATATTTTTCTATATAAATAAAATAAGTCACAAGGAAGAATAATAAAAACGAAAACTTTAACAATACACATGAACGCACACATTACACATCTCTCTCTTTTACAGTCCGATGTTAAAAGCGACTGCTCGGAGGGTATCCAAAACGTTGCTGGGAACGTACTGCGACAATATGTTTTCAATCCTGATGTTGCAGTCTTGATACTTCCGTTCGGGCATCTGAGCGGCGTGTCCCGCGCTTGCTTGGGCCAACTTCATTTCAGTGAGGGCTTGCTCCTTTTTGAGTGCGGCCAGGAAAGCCCAGATCGTGGGCGAAGCGCAGGCAACTGTGGACTTCAGACATGACAAATCGAGAGTACAATTACCAACCGTTCTCTGTGCACGTCATAACGCGCAATTAACTGTCCTTACCTGAAATCCCCTGTGCCAGGCTTCAGCACTGTTGTTCGTGCGTGGCAGGTGCACTCTAAGAAAAAAAGGAGGAGAAAGGTAGCAACGGCGACTGTTCCTCCTTGTTGTAGTCAAGTTGCCCAGAGAAGGGAGGAACGGAAGTTTGGATGAAAGGAGGAGGTCGAGTTCCTCCCTGTTCAGTTGGCGCAGGGGTAGAACATCGCGCTACTGACCAAGTGGTCGAAGGTTCGATCCCTGGAAGGAGCGGTGTTTTTTTTTTTTTTTTTCGTTAATTTTTTTAATCTTTTTATTTACCAAAACAGGCATAAACAAACCCAGACCGATGGAAGGAAAATTAAAGTCCTTATTATCCACCGACGCCAAGGAAAACTATACAAATATCATTGCTACAAGCTTCATCAGCGCGCTGTTTGATAAACAAGATTTGGGCACCCAGGTTGGATCTAAGCCGTTTACGCAGGGGCCAAGACGACGAGGTCGGTCCTTCAGTCGTTTCTTTTGCCGCGGCGTTTTCGGCATTCACAAAGAAAGAGTTAAAACACATCCGTCATAAACCGCTAAGCTTCGAAACGATGCCGACACTGCTACGTACACTGGGCGGCTGCGATCAGCTGCGATAGTGGCGGGCTTCGGGCCTCGGTCTCTTCGGCCACATTTCGTAACTCGGCTGCCTCGGCCGCCTCGACCGCTGGGCCCTGACCCTGCACTCTAAGAAAAAATGGAGGTAAAAGGCAGCAACGGCGCGTCTTCCTCCCTTCTACTGACGCGCCCCCAAGCGGACTCGAGAAGAAGGGAGGCATCTTCTTTCGGTTTCGTTTTTCGAGCACGTCGCGCACGTTGTTTAATAAATGTTGTTGAGTTGATTGAGCTTCAGCGGCAGCGAAGGCCGCCGTTAAAGGTACTCCGTCGATTCTTGAGTACCTCAGCGTACACGAACATTTCTGGCTTGCATTGACGTTTTTATCACTATGTCTTTTTCAGTACGCGACAATCATGATAGCCGCTGAGAAACAGCGAAGTTCGGAGCATGATGCAGCAGCGCTACGTTCACTAGATATGATCGCCGTCTACTGGATTGCGGAGTGCCGTGACGTCAGATGGAAGTGGCAGAGCTTGGCCGACGTCGAGGTCGAGCGACAGTCGCTAAAAGTAGAACATGCACAGGTAGCACTATTGTTCCGTGCTGGAGTCGCGGTGGCACTGTTCGCAGCGAGGCTTCGGCAAAGCATGTCATTTGACACCATGAGACTGCTTCGAATCTAGTTGGTGAACTAATTCTACAGTCTGCAAAGAGTGATCCACTCTTGCACTTCCAGCTGATGTCACTTGTATTCGGTGATTGCCAGTGAGCCAGTACTTTCAGTTCTGGACAACAATACGGTGAGCGACTCAAACTTCGTAAGATTCGAATATCTTCGTGAAAGTACAGCATTGTTTTAGTCCGTGCAATACTCTGAGGATATCGTGATTTCTGGCGCATCGCTTGTTTCGTGTCGAGTACGTTGAGCACAAATTGTCTAAGCAAATCGTTGTGGAGTCGCATTGAAGCTAAATCGGCAGCGAAGGTACGCCGTTAATACCGTCTTCTAGTCCAAGCGTGCAGAACTTTTCGGTTGCATTGACGTTTTTATCACTATTTTTAGTTTCAAACGAACAAATGAAGCCGCTAGAAACAGCGAAGTTCCGGAGCAGTGCCAGCAGCGCTACGTACACTGGATCAAGATGGCCGTCTCTGGATTGCGGGAGGTACGCGGAACTAAAGCGGAACTACAGTAGCGGAACCACGCGGATCTGTATCGACGTTTTCGACGTTATGGAAATCGCAGGAACTGTGTCCAAGGCAGGCAGGTGTTCCTGCCGGCTGCCTGGTGCTGAATTCGGCAGCCGGCAGGTTTTCCTGCCGGCTGCCGTGCTGAGTTCGGTTCTGTTTTCCCGTGCCGAGTGCCAACCGGCGTTCAACGTGGTTCTGTATTTCTGCGTGTCGGCAACGTAGCAGCAACATCGTGATGGCAGTGTTGTGCGTAGTGAAGAGAAGACTGGAATTATCGCCGATGTGACCGTGTGTTCGCGTATCAGTGGTGTAACAACAAGATGAGATGACGTAAACTGTCGGGCATTGATGCCGCTGGTTGGGCCGTGATCGGAGGGGGCGGGGTGTCGCAGGTTGACATTCCCCTTTACATTAAAGAGTTTAAGACCACTTGAGAAATTAGGTGCAGTCGATCGACGTGCGGATAATCATGTTGGAACGCTGGTCTGAACGGTAAGCTCCTATCGTACAGTGGCCAATGTGACTGTCGGTCCCCGAGAGCGATTGCGCTCTGGTGAAAATACTGAACAGTACGAAATAATGACGGAAAGTACTATATTTACAATGAAATTTTAGCATAAAAAAACGTAAAATCGAAAAAAAAAGTTATCCTTTATTTTGCTGTTTAAATATACTACGGTTCCTGGAGAAACTGCCCTCCAAGTGGCGCGCTGGGATGAGCGCTAGACGTTTTCGAGCTCGCCACGGGGTAGCTCCGTACACTTAACACCTGCCGCAAGTCGCGGCTTCGACTGCATTCAAGTTGATCGAAAAGCGATCTCTCTGCCCGTGAAGCATCACTTCCAGCTGAGTGAATATCCGCTCTACACAGATTAATTCTAGACGGCAATTGCAGCCGTGCGCGAACAGCACAAATAGTAAAACAAACACTACAATAGAAATACTGGCTCGGAAGTGCCGTGCGGGGAAACAAACCCAGGCTTGGAACCGCATTGGAGCGGCTCGATTTATTGGCTTTCAAATAATTACGGCATGATCGAGCATTTCTTTTTAATAAGAGATTCATCCCCTGAGCCATTAAAAATACTCTCAGATGTATGACATTGCTGGAAAAAAATCAACATGCTGGGAATATTTTTTATTGCTTAAAGAGTCACCGAAAAATTCCGTACGTTCAGAACGACCACTATAAAAGACGGAAACGCAGAGCTCGGGAGTAGTGATCGGGTTAGTGTGCTGTTGTATTGTTGTTTGTATGCTGTTGCATTGATGTTTGTGTGTATGTGTATGCGCTCTATGTATGTTCAGCTGATGCTTGTACCGTAGAACGCGTAATATGTCTACCTGTGTGAAAGAAAGGGTCCCGAAGCTCAATGGTGGCGACAGAAAATAAAATATTTTTTGTAGAACATGAATTGGGGTGTAACTAGCGCCACCTAGCCTAGCTACTTGCGATCAATCTGCTTGATTCTGCCATCTGGTGGCAAGCGATTTAACCTCCTTTTTTACGCTACGCGGCTACGCCATAATTTCGTGTTACCGTGCTGAAACGAGCCAAGAGGCTGCTTCGGATTTGCTTTTTTTGAGAGCGGATTTTGGTTTTGCGGGCGAATGGTTTACCACTCCTTCGTGATGTGCGGTTGACGCAACGGTTGACGAAGGAATTGTGGCTCGAGGAATAGCAAAGGTAAGACAAAGTGCGCGAACTGGGTGCCGGTTGTCTCCGTTTAACATCGCAGTGCTGACGATGAGACGACTGAGTGACTGCATGCTTTCGAAACGTAAGTTTCTTTACCTGCAGGGGGAAGCCGGCTTCGGAAATAAATACAGTTCGCGGAAAGCTCGTGTTACGTTTTTATTTGCTGCTCCTCTCGCTCCGTACAATAGACTTCGTGTTCTCGTTAAGCCTTATTGAGCTCGATTTGCTCGATTCGTGGCCGCCATAATGAGATGCAGGCGACGGAGGAACTTTTGCTCCCCTGCTTTAGGGACGAAAGTTCCTCCATTTCTGAAGGAACATATGTGTCAAGAGCGTTCCTCCCTTTAGGGAGGACTATACTGACCCTTTTTTCTAAGAGTGCTGGTGGACCGCGTCGTTCACGTTCCACAGTGACGGCGCGAACATCGGCGATATTCTACGCAGACCACGACGACGGCCCAAGTACGTGTCCTCAAAGTATTGGGCAAGAGGCATAGCTTCGTCGGGGAAAATCTCCATCAGGGAATCAAACGCGGCGTCCAAGTCGCCCAAGGGAATGAACGCCAACGCTGGAAGCATCCTCATCTAGAAATACGTAAACACGATCGTTGCGTCAGAATGTACTCAGGAGCTACAAATTTTCGCAAACTTACCAAGACGGAAAAGTCTTTGTCGGTGTCATAGCGCTGTCTGAGATCGTGGTTTTCCTGCACCTTTCTGTACACGGATTGTGCGAGGTGAAAGAAACACGCCTGAAGGCGCACGCCAGGAAATTGGTTCTGGAACGAGTTCATCGCTGCGAGCTCGAAGTCCGTGTATATCACCTTGACGTTGAGGTGGTTGATGTGGGCTCGCAAAACGCTGAACAGTCTAATAGAACCGAAAAAAAGTATAACCTGCAATGTTAATAACCGACAAACTGTTCATAACAACAGCATGTCTTAACAACAGCATGTCTCACGTAAAAATTAACAGTACGGGAATATGTCTCACCTTGCGTACGTTGACTGTGTCTTGTTGGACAGAAGAGCAAAAACGAGTGGCACAACGGTTCCATGCAGCGATCCGTGTATGGTGTACACTTGGTAGAAAAGCGAGGGGGACACCTTAAACGTCCCGTCGGCAAACCAGAGCTCCGACTCTCCAAGCTTCCTCAAGTTTTCAGCGGTAGAAAATACGAGTATCCGTTCCGAATCGCCGAAGCCAGAGTCATGGAGAAGGAAGTCCTCCCCACGCAGGGTTACCTACGAAAAAGAGCGCCACTTGTCAGCTAACAGAACGCAATTCAACATTACCTGTTGCGACCACCATGTGCACTGATTTTTCGACAATCTTAAAGTTTGTCAATAACGCATACCTTGAACTCAACTGGGATTTCCAGGTTCCGCTTTGTTGTCGGGATAGTATAAGGGTGGATGGCGCGCCGTCGCTGCTTGCGTAGCGTTCGCCGCATCGTGCTCACACTTGGCATCTGTGAAGCCACAGCGTCTGATGAGGCCGCGGCAGCTCCGAGAAGTATCTGGTGGTTGCTTTCGCGTCCCTCCACTGTTAATAAAAATATGAATATGATTGGTGACTTCTTTTCGCAGTTCGGAAAAAGCAGCTCATACGATTTACGAGAAAAACGGTAAAGCTCGGCACTTACCTGCTTTCGCTTTCATGTCGTCTCTCACTGCAAGCAGGCTGTTCTCCACAGGGTCGCCGGAGTGAGTGTGCTCTCCAGGTTGAAGTAGTACCGAAGTCATCGCAACATCTGTAGATAGCTTGGCTTTACAGATATCCCGCTTTCTACAAACCCAGTACATGGAGGACTCTGTCTTCTTGTTACAGGTGTAGGAATGGCCCTCATAAAGAAGCATATTCGCTCCTCTCTCGGTTTTGACAAACTCCATGGCCGGCAAATGAAATAAGAACTAGTTCAAGCTTGAACCAGCTTATATACCGCTGGGCAAGAAGCACGGTGATCCTTATCAGTTCAGGCGGACCGTCCAGAAACGAACCGAACCCCGAAGAAGTCTATAGACACTTTCTTTTGGGGAGAGGGGCAAAAAGCTCGGTGACCTACTTCTTTGAACGGCAAAGAGCTTTGTACAACACCGGAGGACGTTCAGTAAAAAGAAAATATACAAATTTCTAGTCCTTCAAACTTCAAAAGAAAGACCGAAAAAAAGAATGAAAGAGACCTTCACCCCGAACTCTCTTCCCGTAATTCGACTAATTGCCCTTCGACAGGTTGCCCTTTGTACTGACCTACTCCTTTGAACGGCTGTTACTGGGGCAAAGAGCTTTGTACAACGCCGGAGGACGTTCAGTAAAAAGAAAATATAAAAAAATGGCCGGCAGATGAAATAAGAACTAGTTCAAGCTTGAACCAGCTTAAATACTGCTGGGCAAGAAGCATGGTGATCCTTATCAGTTCAGGCCGACCGTCCAAAAACGAACCGAACCCCGCAGAAGTCTATAGACACTTTCTTTTTGGGGGAGGGGCAAAAAGGGGCAAAAGCACGGTGACCTACTTCTTTGAACGGCAAAGAGCTTTGTACAACGCCGGAGGACGTTCAGTAAAAAGGAAACTATACAATTTTCTAGTTTTTCAAACTTCAAAAGAAAGAACGAAAGGAAGAATGAAAGAGACCTTCATCCCGAACTCTCTTCCCGCAATTCGACGAATTGCCCTTCGACAGGTTGCCCTTTTCGACGAGTTGCCCTTTCTGCGAATTGGCCTATGACAAGTTGGCCTATTCGACGAGTTGGCCTTCGACGAGTTGGCTCGGATCCCATCTCTGACCGTGTGTCCGTAGGGGTCGCGTCTCACTTATTTGATCACCGAAGGGAGAGCCACAACTGTCAAATTTCCTCGCTCATAGAACCTAGTGAACTCTAGGAAATTCACGTTGGGATTCTGAGTAGCGCTCTTCAATAGAGCAGCTGACAGAGCACGGTGAGCATGTAAACTGATATATTTATCCTGATGGACGAATCGACTCACAGGCCTTACGTTCACTTCTTTTCTATTCCGGTGCCTGTATCTACGCGCTGCGTAATCCTCTTTAGGGGATTTCAGCTCAGTAAGCTCGCTTCCGAACAGAGGATAAGTGCCCAACTCCGAAAGCGCTCCTGGAATGTACCATATGTCCTTTCAGCTTAAGTCCAAACGAAGCCCACGCTATGAGGTAATAGAGACCGATGAAGTAGCGTAAAAAGCGCAAGTCACTATGCCTTTTCTGTTTGTAATTGGTTCAGCGATGATAGAACACGTACAGAAATTATAATGCAATTAACTGCAAAGGTGCAAGCGAGTTGGACAAGAATGACGAAAATATTATTTTCGTCATTCTTGTCCAGCTCGCTTGCACCTTTGCAGTTATTTGCATTATAATTATAACATGAAATTGCAAGCTTCACCGTTGTTGATGTTAGACTGGTGGCAGCTGATAAAACCCGTTTGCTCTACTGACGTCTAACCCCTGGTTAGCTCAGTTGGTAGAGCGCTCCACCCGTGATGGAGAGGTCCCGGGTTCGATACCGGGACCAGGCGGATTTTTTCGGTCGCTCACCGGTCACCTAGCTGTGTTTGGAGGTTTGTGTTTGTCCTTTGTCCCCCTTGTTCCCCTTCTCCAGGGATTATTTTCGTCGTTCGACGTACAGAAACATAACGAACATCATGGTGGTTCGCTTTTGAAGCTTTCTGATTAGCCCCATCAGCTCGTTAC